>LN891184.1:40234-60552 GCA_900010015.1 Tuber aestivum
TTCCCAGGTCCGAAACCTCAAGGTATCGACCAGGTCCACGATCGGGGTATGCTGTCCAGGGCCGTGCTCAGCCAGAAGGGCCAATGCCATCTTTTGCACCTGTATGAAGCTAGTGTCTGACCCCCCCTTCCCAGCCGGTGTGGGTGTCTCAGGGAGGGACTCGGTATCCATCTCCTCACTATGCGAAGCCATGGCGTAGCGGGATTGGTGTGGGTATACGGTCCTCGTGGAACTTGACAGGTCACGTTACGCGAATGTTGGAGATAGTTGTATGGTGTTGAAAAAAGTGCAATTTGCACTTAGGAGGAAAATAGGGGGAACGGACCTTGTCCAATCGGGCGGGGGTATTACTCGAGAATTGTATCGGCGGGTGTTATCTTACGGTAAATCGCCCGTCGGTGCACTCCCACAGCCGGGCAAGCACCACATCCGAACGCACGGATATCTGCCCGTTACCCGGATAAACTACGGTGTATCACTGTACTCAAGTCGCCGGATTGAAGTCGCGTTTCCGTTTGAAGTATAATGTATCTTGGCATGGTAATGGGTGCTGTTTCGTAAGCAAAATTTGAAGTGCCGGACAAGAGTAGTCTTGTCATTGATTTCCCTTTGAAAACAGTGATCGCACTCCTTCTCTTCTTATAATTCATTTTCATATATTTATTATTTTATTAGCCATGAGCCTGCAAGATATGAAAGAGCATACTGTACGAGATAGCGACTCTTTTGCAAATGTCTGACCCATCTTCAGTACTTTATGATACTCGCATCCGGTACATTGAATGCTGCCTATGAAACTAGCCCCATTGCTACGCCAAGATGCATTATACCCCGAAAGGAAACGCGACTTCATTCCGGCGACTTGAGTATCCTGCTCACTTTACTCGAGTACTGTACTCGTACTTCTTTTTTTTTTTTCATTTCACAATGATAGGGTCCCAGTGTCTGCACTTTAAATTATCATGAACGTGGCAAATCACATCAAGATCTGCAAGGGCTGCAAGGGGGTTGAAAAGATCTAACTTTTATTGTAAATGCAAGTGATTAATCTAATCCACAACCCAAGCATTCGAACAGAGCTACCAGAACTGGAGTACGTTATCCCACATGGACACGTGAGCGACACTTATACTAGAAAAAGGGGAAAAGAAAGGAGAAGAGAAGGTAAAACGAAAATTGAAAAGACGAAATAGAAAAAAACATGGAATGCGAGAAATGGAAAGCAAATAAGAAGGAAATCTGTCGATCCAGCTAACCAACCCGCGATCCCGCAAAAGAGATCATTTATTCCAGCAATCGATAACTGTCTACACCCCGCTCAGGGATTTTTTTGGTAAATTGTACAAATAGAAAGTGAATCGTGAGATGAAAGGAGTTGAGGGGGAGAAAAAGATAGCGGAAAGGGGAAAGGATAAAAGGAGAACTGTACACCACGCGACTACAGGTCGACATCCTCGTCTTCTGTTTCGGCTTCGTTCTGCACTTGGCTATTGGCATTTTCCGCCCCTTCAACTGCATCCTGCATGGCAGCCTCCTCTTGGGCCTGCGCTGCCGCGGCCAACTGCGCATCCACCTCCTGAACCACAAAGAAATTTTCCAATTCCCAGCTCTCAGTTGGGCTCCCGATGAACTCCTCCTCCATATCGTCAGCGCCATTGCCGGATTTCGCCGGCCAGATATCCATGTACTTCTCAAGGATCTTCTTTGTAGCATTCATTCCACTCTCGTGAGCTCTATTCCACGCCTTCCTGCCTTCATTGTCCCTGGCGCGAACGTCGGCTCCATGCTCTAGTAGAATCTCGCACATCTGGGGATCCTCCCAGCAGGAGGCGGCGTACATTAGCGCTGTCGAGCCAGTGCTGTCCTTTGCGTCGATATTGGCTCCGTGCCTTAGTAGGACCCTGAGCATCTCCGGGTGCCCAGCCGCAGTCTCCGGGTGCCCAGCCGCAATGTGAAGGTGAGTCTTGAGGGTGGTGGGCGGGAGGTAGCCGTTGACGTCTGCGCCGCGCTCGAGGAGAAGATCGGCAACTTGAAGGTGCTTAGCAATGACGGCTTCGTAGAGGACTGTGGTAAAAGGACCCCTGATAGCGTTCACATCGGCGCCCGCGTCCACGAGAGCTCGGACAATCTCAAGACGGCCGGAGAAGGCGGCAGTGTGTAAGGGTGTAGATTCGGAGGAGTTTGGGACGTTGACATCTGCCCCTTTGGAGATCAGGTATTCCACCATTTCGAGTGCGCCGTTCTCAGAGGCTTGGTAGAGCGGGGTGGCATTGTCTGAGCCGCGCATGTTGACGTCCAGGCGCTGAGCGAGGTTTTCGTCCAGCATAAGTTTTATAGCTTCAAGAGAGCCCCAACGAGCCGCAAGGTGGAGGGCTGCATCTCCGTGGTTGTCGGTGTGTGCAAGCATGTCAAAGTCGCGGTTTAGCATGATACGGACGACTTCGGCGTGCTTATCAAGGTACTTGTTGCCACGAAGAAATATGGTGTGTAAGAGTGTCGCCCCAGAGCTGTTGGTAGCTCTGATATCAGCACCACGGGAAAGCATGTATTCGAAGGTGTCGGGAATTCCCTTCTCGGCGGCCCAAGCAATCGGTGGGTCGCCATCTCCATCTCTGGCAGACAAATCGGCATCCTGATCAACGAGAAGCTTCAAAATTGGGATAGTGCTGTTACCGCAAGCCCAATGGACGGGGGTTGAATTGTGATTGTCAATCGCGTTGACGCTGACACCACGCGCGAGGAGGATTTTGATTACCGTTTCGTTGTTGCTTTTTGTAGCCCAGTGGAGGGCCGTGGAAATGTGCCGACCGGTGCAACCAGGTAGCTCACACTTGTATTGAGAGCCGACGGGTTTCGCACCCTTAGAGAGGAGGCCGTGAAGGAGGGGGAGGTGACCGTACTGCGCGGCCCAGTAGAGCGGAGGAAATTCGTTTGTCTGAGAGGGCTGCGCCCCCAGGTAATAGAGGCGTGGAGTCAACAGGGAATGAACGGCCCGCGAGGTTTTGGTGAAGGCGGTGAGATCTTTAGCGGATAACTCCTCCCCTATCAAGAGCAAGAGCTCAGAAGGAATATCGAGGAGATTCATAGTGCTGCTCTTCGCTTTTTTTTTGATATTTTTTATTTACTCTGGAGACGGCAGATGGTGGGAAAGAAGGTGATGTGGTTGGTTTGGAGAGGTGGAGAGGGAAGGAGGTGAGTGAGGTGAGGTGAGTTTTCCTCGCTTGACCCACGAACAAACTAATTGTGACTTTTTCCCATGCCGAAAGAGCCTGACTCAGGGCAGTTGAACGTGGAACCCACATCGCCTATCGATTTGGCCAATTAGAATGCACGGACAATTCTATTGGTTCCAGGGTTGGTAGGACTTATCGGACCGGCATGAGCCCCACTCCAGGATCGAAAATCAATTGTTCTCTGGGGCCGGCTACTTATGTTTTAGGACCTGTTTGGCACACGGTGATTTGAGCTATTCGCCGTCTCAAATCATGTTTTGAAATATTCATGGTGTTTGGCTGGGTAGCAATTTCAAATCATGATTGGAGAAGATTTGAATCTAATGGTGGAGGATTTAGGGCTATAATAATGTCCTCTGTAATGAGAGTATTATATGCAGTAAGGTTTTTATTGTCATCAGACCAGTGGGTATACAAGGTTTTCCAAGTTTGATAGCACTCCAATCTCCTGAATGGTACTACCTCCACTTGGAGTATTTGAGCCAAGTCATATTCATGGTCATCTATAATATAAGAGAGGATCTCGAGTTGATTGGTCTCTCTAGGGCAGCCTATGAAAGATGGTATGATGTCTAAAAGTAGATCTGATATAAAAAAAATAGTGATGAAATCCATATTGATAGGAATAATTTTATCTAAGAAAAATTCCCTGAGTAAGATCCTGCTTGGCTTGTACCAATTTAAATAAATTACAATAAAAGTTGAAAATAGAATATATTCTGAAATGGAAAAATTGCTGCTCGGTAATGACCACAATTTTTTAACTTCTTATTCTACCCTAGTTTCAAACACTCAGTTTATAAAGTGGTTTGGACTGATTGATATAAAACTTTTCTAGTATGATATTATGATTCCAGAAGTCTAGACTATGTACCAACTTTTACATCAAAACTGTGACAATTTTGCATTTAACACTTCATGTAATACCTTGCAAAACTCTTACTCTATTTCCTTAACTACATACCTCTAGTACCTAGAGTCTCATATTAAAGAAATGATGACATGATATATGATTAATGAGCATCATATAGACGGAGCTTCTGAAAACTTGAAGCTTCTAGATAATTAATTAAAAAAAATATAAAAATAGTTGTAGAGAAAATGGTTTTAAGATAAGATATTATTTTAAATTAATATATATAAATAGAAGTAGATAAAAGAAGAAAAATTTCATTAAAGTAATCAAGAATTTCAGACTCTATAACTTATTAATGTGATGTAAGATATATATAAACATATCTCTTGAATGTCATAAACTGTGACTAAGCAAGACGGATTTTACATAGCTTGGGATTCCGAGCTACAGGTATGTTGGGATTTCACATGGCGCACATTAGTGCGCCATAGGTTATTATATTTACCTGTTCATGACTCAGAGTAGTGAGTCACATGATGTTATGATTTTTCACATGTGACTCAAATTATAAGTCATGGGTTTCACTCAGGTGATGTGAGTTGTCTACCTGATTTAGTTATAACACTTTGATTGGTTTTAGGTATATCATGCAGCTACTCATAGGAGTCAGCTGAGGGGTTTCACATGACTCATAGTTATGAGTCACAGGATTTACGTGAGGTAGGGTATGAGTCATGGCAGGTGAAGAGCGACTATATAAAGGGTCACTAGGACCTCGAATATGAGCTTTTCACATGTTCATTTCATTTATTTCCTACCTTATATTTTATCAATAAAACCTACTTTTACACTCTTTAAGATTTATCTTAAGAAATCCAAGAATTGTCTTTCCTCCTAAGCGAGAAGACTATCTCTTGTCCCATATTGAATGACAAAGTTCTAAGTAAGGACTTAAAAAGATTAAGGAAATAGGCGCGATACAATAGGAGTCAAAGAACTAAGCTATCAACATCGCGTAGGCATTGGCCTAAGAACTATTACCTTACTACAAGTAAGAATTATTACCTGTCGCACCCCCGACCCCGGTAGGATTCTTAACATTCAAACATGTCTACAATGCAACACTTAATGATTACACCAAGGCTTCCCTCAACCCAGACAGGGAAGGAGATTTGGACATAAAAGATGAAGGCTTTGGACTAGAAGGATTCTACAAAGCACTAAGCGAAGCAAGTCAACATTCAGCCAGAACTGCAAGTCCCATCATCCTAGAACTGGTCACTCCCCTAAATGCAGAAGAAGCACCTGATACTCCAGAACCTGAAAGGATGTCAGGATCCGCACCACTGGCAGGTCTATCCCCAGCAGGACTGGCACCTCCAGTATTGATTCCCCGCGAAGAAGTGGAACAAATGATACAAGACATACTTCGGGGAGGAGCTCAGAAGCTGAAAGTTAAGCTACTACCAAAATTTGATGGCGAAAGGAGCAAACTACAAGGGTTCATGGTCCAACTCTTTACCTACTTTGATGGAGTAGGATGGATACAAGGAAATGACAAAGACAAGATATGATATACTCTAACACTACTTGAAGGAGCAGCCCTATATTATGTAACTCCCATAGTAGTCAGTCAGATACCAGTACTAGGAACTGATTGGAACAGCTTCAAATCATATTCGAGGCCCAGTTCACAGACATGGAACTAAGCCAATTGGCAAAGAACAAATTAGAAGAAATCAAACAAGGAGGAAGGAATGTTACAGACTACTGGTATGAATTCAGACTCCTCCAATACGACGCTGAATGCGATAAAGCATCAGCTATGAGGTGGTTTATGAAAGGCTTGAGAAAAGTTTACCAAGATGCATGGAGATACATTGAGGAAAGATTTACACCCACTGAAGCCATGGTCCATTGGGCCACTCAAAAAGAAATTCAATTCGGACAACTTAACTGGATTTAAAAAAATGATCCATCTGCAACTCAGTCCAACAACTGGCACATGAGAAATCAAGGTACACCTAGGAACCAAAATGGAACCTTTCAAATCAGGGCTCAAAGAGGCGATGCAATAGACCTATATACGACCAGGAGAAGACAATCATTTAATCTCTCAAAAGATGAATACCTTTGTCGATGAAGCAACAATCTATGTCTAAAATGTGGAATAGGAGGACGCATGATCAAGGATTGCAAACAGCCTGCCAACACAGTTGCGGATCTAGGAAGAGACCAGCGAAATACACAGCCATACCCTAAATTGCAATTATGCAGCAACCTAAGAGAAATGGAAATTGTAGACTAGTATAAAATAGTGGCAAAAGACGAAGGTCCCCAGTATTAGATAGTCTGTACGATCCACTGAAAGACAAATCCATCTCCATGGCCAACTACTACACTCTTTAAAGCACAAAAACGAAGGACAATGACAATGATTATATTATGATTAAAATAAAAATATACAAGGACAAAAAACAAGCCACGATAATACATGCAATGCTAAACTTAGGGGCAACTGAAAACTTTATTGATGACGGCATCCACAAGAAGTACCAACTCAAAATCAAGAAAGCAAAACGAGAAAGGCAGATTTACCTTGCGGATGGAATACCCAGTGCTATGGGACCTATAACCCATACCACACAAGTACCTATGGAAATCGGAGACCATAGGGAAGTGGCTACCTTCTAAGTGGCAAATCTACAACACTATGTGATTATCCTAGGGATGCCATAGTTGAGACAACAGGACTCTACATTGGATTGGAAAGAAGGAAAAGTTAACTTTACTAGTGAACGATGTATGACAGTGTCTCAACAGTTTATCGGTAGCATATGTGACTGTCACGGTTATGGCCACCTGGCTATGGATACGGAATACGTATGGGGTTTTGGTTGCATATATTGGTTGTGGTTTTCTTGGTTGCAAAGTGGGATTTCCTTTGTATAAATGATTGGGATGCATTGCCGCGCAATAGAAGGTGGTGGAACTAGACTGAAGGATCACGGCGGCACACGACGCCAAGGACTTTCTTTTGTATTAGTGATCATGGAGGATTTCCTTAATATATAAAGGGGTGTGCCCCTTTATATTTTACTTTCTTTATGCAATCTGGTAATCTCCTTTGGACACCCTTTCTTACGTTCCAAGGATACACCTAAACTCCATGTCATCCCTGACTTTATCTCGCGATAACTTCACGCCTTGTTCGTGAAGGAATCTTTACCTTCGCTTACACTTATTAACCTCGAAGGGCCTAGTCCTTTCGTTTGTTACATTTAGGTTCTTCGTTTCCATCGTTCGTTTGCTTCGCTCGGTCGCTTCGATGTCTAAGCGAGGTTCTTCCCTTTCGGCGGGCAAGGTCGCTGCGGCCTTGTCTTCCCTCTCGGCGTCGGTCAATGAGGCTTCTCTTCTTCGGAAGGAGGTCTCCCGCCTTCGCCACCACGTCTCGGTACTGTCTCGTCGACTCCACTTGTCGGAACAGGAGCGTGCGGCCTTAGTTGCGGCTAGGCGTTCGCCCTCCCCTCCGTTCTGCGGGCTAGGGGACATGACGCCACCTCCCAGCAGGGGGGTGGCTGAAGAAGAGGAGGAGGTGGCTACGGTGCAGCTGCCCACGGTGGCATCCTTCCCTTCGGGGATGCAGGCACCTGAGCCATTCGTGGCTGAGCCCAGGGTGGTGGCTGGCCCTGCCGGTGTGGCGTCATGGGTGGTGGATGATGCACCTGTGTTCGCGGATTTGTTCGTCGGTTCTTTCCCCCCCCCGGCCGGACCGGAGCTGCCATTGGCCCCCGTCGATGAAGGATCGGTTGATGGGTCTATCTCGTCGGACAGCTCGGTGGTTATGGTATTGGTGGATGTTGCTGTGGGTCCGGACCTCCCCCCTGGGCACTTTCCTCGTGGGCACTGGCCTAATAGAGAGAACCCGTATGTGGCGGGGCGGTACAAGACTGGGTTCCCATCGGTGGCGCCTGTGGGGCGTCGGGCTTTGAGCTCGCCTCCCAGTATGAGTAAGGGAGTTAGCATGTCTGACTTTCTCGGGTTGAGGTTGCTGGGGCAGCAGGCTAGGAAGCGGGTACTGGTGGAGGAGGTGGGAGTGCAGGGTGGGGTTGGGCATGTTGCTGGCAGGGAGGCTGGTTCTTCTGGGGGTCGGCGGCGCAAACGGCGTTCGGGGAGGGGGCGTGGCTTGGCATGGGGTGATACCTCGAAGGCTGCGTCCGATGCGAGGTTGGCCGCTCTTCAGGAGTTTACCCCGGAGCAGTTGGTGGGCGAGGGGTATGCTTTCGGGGGGTCGGTAGGGGGTGACGGGTGGGATTCTACTGTGGAGGATGATGTGGGGCTAGCGGAAACAGTATTAAGACCGGATTTGATATTGTTGTTTTATTTTTTATTTTGTGATGGTTGTGGGCCGTAACTACCTTCCCCTCGCTTGGCAGGACCATGGACTTCGGTCGCTCTGTTTCTGTTGGGTTGGGTGTCGGTTTGTCGGTTGGTGCGGGGGAGGCGAGGGTCGGTGATGGGTTTTGTACTTAGCTTTCGTGTTCCCTTGCTCGTGGAGGTGTTGATGGTTGGGACTCGGAGGCTTGTGCGCTTTGTGTGGTAGTTGTTTGGAGGATTGCGCCGGTGTATCGTGGGGACCCCGGCCCCAGGCTGTGGCTTTCGAGAGCAGTTCCGGTCCGCTTGTGGTCCACCGGAGGCCCGCCTGCCCGTATGGTAGGTGTATGATAGGATGATCCCTCGACCATAAGCCATGTTTTGGCGCAGCAAGTATAAACAAAATTAGATATAATTTGGACACCCTTTCTTACGTTCCAGGGAATTATCTTATCCACCACGATACCTTTCTTTGGCCCGCCCGGGGTCAAAGTTTCTCCTCATCATCTCCATTATGGGGTCTTCACCCCCTCTCATTCCGCAACCTCCTACGCAGCCTGACGGGGCTTCGCAGAGTCGGCTATCACCTATCTTTCGGGCTCAGGGCCCTCCCTCGCTTAAACGCCCACTCAGCGGCACTACCATCTCCCTAAATCGATACACAAAAGATGAGTTTGAAGGCCCTTACGGTGCCTTCATGAGCATGTTTGAACAGTTGGCAGAGGAATAGAAAATTGAAGCACCGTTTAGTTTTGAAAAAAAGCCTTTCCAGTTATGCACCACATGATGCAAATTTTGCACGAAGAGTACAAGAAGGCGACTGATGGGCTAACCGAGGACATCACCGCCCTTACTGAGGAACTGGAGGCCCTTCATGCCTCCATCCCCTCTCAGCCTGCTCCTACCACTGCCCCACCGGCACCTCCTACTACCGACAATACAGAGCAACCCTCTGTCCCCCCTCTACCTCCCACCCATCCTCATACCCAGCCTCCTGGCGCGGCAGCCCCTCCTTCTTGGGCTACTGTCGCTAGGAGGGCAAGGTAGCCCTCTCAGAAACCCGCGAAGCCTCGCCTCAAGCCAGCCAAAACCTCCACTACATTGGCTAAACCCCTTACCGACAAGAAAAAGGGACTCACCATGCGCGAACGACGGCTCATCATCAAAAGAGACGCTTCCCCCCTCACCGTTACTGCTGTACAGCTATGCAACAGCATCAACCAGGCCCTGCCCTCCACTCTCATCCAGTGTGTCTCCTTCCGGGATGAACATGTTACTCTCACTACTATGGATACGGTTAGAGCGACCACTGTCAACAGCAAAGTTGGCCCCTTTTGGCCCCTCATTCCTGGTGCCTCCACCGGCTACCTTGACACCCCTGCCACCCAGCTTCTGGTACATGGCATCGCTACCTCCACCCCTCTGGCATCTCTTGCCCAAGAACTTACCACCTTCAACTCAGGCTTATCTCTTACCGGACAGCCTAGGTGGCTTACCTCAGATATAGCACGCATCGGGAAACTTGCCTTTACCGTTGTTATTTCCATCACTGGACTCAAGGCTCCTTCCTTTGTTGGCAAACGCCTTTCGGCCTTTTCCAATACCTACCGTACCGAACGCCGTTTACGCTTCAACAAATACACCCAGTGTGCCAACTGTCACAAGTTTGGCCACCACAGTATCAAATGTATCCTGCCTCCTTCCTGCCGCTGGTGCCTCCTCCCTCACTCTACCGGGGATCACTCCTGCTTCACTGCCACCTGTCGCCTTCGCGGCCGTCCCTGCAGCCATACCACACTCAGGTGTGTGAACTGTGATGGCCCACACGAATCCCACTAACCTGTTTGCCCTTCTCGCCCCCGTCCAGATACCCAAGAATCTGAGGTTTCGGAGGAAAATGAAGAAGAGGTGGACATGGATGACTCTACATAGGTTAAGATACCTATAACGATAATACCCTAGGGGTGTCTCGGGTTGGCTATTACGGTGTGAGGGGGGGGCTTTTATGCCTGCCTCAATTGATTGCTTAGGGGAGACTGGCTTTGTACCGCCCCTTTGTCATGGCCGTACCAAGGGACAGTGTCGGAACGTTTTCTTGGGTGCCCGGTGGGGTTGATGGTGGTGGATTTATTTTGTTATGAATTTTATGACGATAAGAGGTGCAAGATCGGAGCAATGCTGCCGGTGGTAGTGATTTATTGATTGTGCTGGGATTTCCGTGGCCTGGATAGGTGGAACGGATGGGTGCTGAACTATTGATGGACTTGTACTTTAGCTTTGGTGTTGGTGCTCGCTCACGGGAGTGGTTAACGGTATGGGGCCGGAGGATTGGTATCTTGTATTTAGTTGCCTGTAATTTGCGGGAGTAGCAGGGCCCCAGTCCCAGGGGTGGATCCTGACCGACGTTAAGTTCCCGTCGGGGGGGCGCTCGATCATAAGCCATGTTTTGGCGCGACGAGTAAAAATAAACTTAGATTCAATTTGAACACCTTTTCTTATGTTCCAGGGAATTATCTTATCTACCACGATACCTTTCTTTGGCCCGACTGGGGTCAAAGTTTCTCCTCATCACTTCCATCATGGGGTCTTCACCCCCTCTCGTTCCGAAACCTCCTACCCAGCCTGACGGGGCCTCACAGTCTTGTGGGCAGCGTCGCTTATCACCTATCTTTCGGCCTCAGGGCCCCCCCTTGCTTAAACGACCACGCAGTGGTACCACTACCAGTATATGATACTCGCCAGATGACTATGAAGGACCTAACGGCGCCTTCATGCATATGTTTGGGGAGTTGGCAGATGCGCAGAAGACGGAAGCACCATACACTTTTGCAAAAGCCTTTCCCATTATGATTCACATGATGCAAATTTTGCATCAAGACTACAGGAAGGCGACCGATGGGCTAACCGAGCACATCACCGCCCTAACTGAGAAGTTGGATGCCCTTCAGGCCTCCACTGTATCTCAGACTGCTCATACTACTGCCCCGCTGGCACCTCCTACTGCTACTACAGAGCAGCCCTCTGTCTCTCCCCCACTTTCTACCCGTCCCCATACCCTCTCTTCTGGGCCAGCAGCTCCCTCTTGTTGGGCTACCGTTACTAGGAGGGCAAGGAAGCCTTCTCAGAAACCCCTGAAGCCTGGCCCCAAGCCAGCCAAACCCCCCTCTCCTTTGGTTAAGCCCCCTACCGACACGAAAAAGGGCCTTACCATGCACGAGCATCGGCTCATCATCAAAAGAGACGCTGCCCCCCTTACATCCACTGCTGTACAGCTTCGCGACAGCATCAACCAGGCCCTGGCCTCCACTCTCATCCAGTCTGTCTCCCTCCAGGATGGACATGTTACCCTTACTACCATGGATACCGTTAGAGCGACCACTGTTAACAGCAAAGTTGGCACCTTTTTGCACCTCATTCCTGGTGCCTCTACCGTCCATCTCGATACTCCTGCCACCCAGCTTCTGGTACATGGCATCGCTACTTCTACACCTCTGGCATCACTTGCCCAAGAACTCACCACCTTTAACTCAGGCTTGTCTCTTACCGAACAACCTAGGTGGCTTACCTCAGATATAGCACGCAACGGCAAATTCGCCTCAACTATTGTTATTTCCATCACTGGACCCGAGGCTCCTTCTTTTATTGGCGAATGCCTCTCTGCCTTTTCCAACACCTACCGTACCGAGCGCCATTCACGCTTCAACAAGTATACCCAGAGTGCCAACTGTCACAAGTTTGGCCACCACAGCATCAAATGCACCTTACCTGCTTCCTGCCGCTGGTGCCTCCTCCCTCACTCCACTGGGGATCACTCCTGCCCCACTGCTACCTGCCGTCTTCGTGGCCGTCCCTGCAGCCATACCACACCCAGGTGTGTGAACTGTGATGGCCCGCATGAATCCCACTCGCCTGTCTGCCCGTCTCGCCCCCGTCCAGATACTCAAGAATCTGAGGTTTCGGAGGAACATAATAAAGAGGTGGACATGGTTGGCTTGACATAGGTTGAGATACCTATAAGGATATTGCCCTAGGGGTGTCTTGGGTTGGCTATTACAGTGCAAGGGGTGGGCTTTATCCCTGCCTCGACTGATTGCTTAGGGGAAACTGGCTTTGTACCGCCCCTTTGTCATGGCCCCTTTGTGGGACAGTGCTGGAACGCTTTCTTGGGTGCCGGGTGGGGTTGATGCTGGTGGATTTTTTTTGTTATGAATTTTATGAGGATAAGAGGCACGAGATTGGAGCAATGCTGCCGGCAGTAGTGATTTATTGATTGTGCTGGGATTTCCGTGGCCTGGATAGGTGGAGCGGATCAGTGCGGAACTGTTGATGGACTTGTACTTTAGCTTTGGTGTTGGTGCTCGCTCACTGGGGTGGTTAACGGTATGGGGCCGGAGGATCGGTATCTTGTATTTAGTTGCCTGTATTTAGCGGCGGTAGCAGGGCCCTAGTCCTAGCGGTGGATCCCGGCAGGCGTTAACGTCTTATCGGGGGGGCACTCGATCATAAGCCATGTATTGGCGCGACGAGTATAAATAAACTTAGATTGAATTTGGACAACCTTTCTTACGTTCCAAAGAATTATCTTATCCACCACGATACCTTTCTTTGGCCCGACCGGGGTCAAAGTTTCTCCTCATCACCTCCATCATGGGGTCATCACCCCCTCTCGTTCCGCAACCTCCTATGCAGCCTGACGGGGCCTCGCAGGGTCGCTTATCACCTATCTTTCGGCCTCAGGGCCCCCCCTTGCTTAAATGACCACGCAGTGGTACCACCTCAACTATACAACACCCAGCTGACGCCTACGCAGGTCCTAATGGCATCTTCTTAAAGATGTTTGAAGATCTGGCAGAGGCAGCCGGGATTGAAGCACCTCTCAACTTTGGAAAAGCCTTTCCTGTTATACTCCACTGGATGCAAATACTACACGAAGACTACAGGAAGGCGACGGATGGACTAACCGAGCACATCACCACCCTAACTGAGGAGTTGGACGCCCTTCGGGTCTCCACTCTATCTCAGCCTCCTCCTACTACTGCGCCGCCTGCACCTCCTACTACATACAACACAGAGCAACCCTCTGTTCCTCCCCTACCCCATACCCTTCCCCATGCCCAACCTCCTGGCCTAGCAGCTCCTCCTTCGTGGGCTACGGTTGCCAGGAGGCTAAGGAAGGCCTCTCAGAAACCCACAAAGCCTGGCCCTAAGCCAGCCAAATCCTCCTCTACTTCGGCTAAGCCCCTTCCCGACAAGAAAAAGGGCCTCACCATGCGCGAGCGTCGGCTTATCATCAAACAAGACGCTGCCCCCCTTACTACCACTGCTGTACAGCTGGGCGACGGCATCAACCAGGCCTTGGCCTCTACTCTCATCCAGTCTGTCTCTTTTCGGGATGGACATGTCATCCTCACCACCAGGGACACGGTTAGAGCAACAACTGTTAACAGCAAAGTTGGAACCTTTTTGCAGCTCATTCCGGGTGCCTCTACCGTTTATCTCGACACTCCTGCTACCCAGCTTCTGGTACATGGCATCGCCACCTCTACCTCTCTGGCATCTCTTGCCCAAGAACTCACTACCTTCAATCCAGGCTTATCTCTTACTGAACAGCCAAGGTGGCTCACCTCTGATTTAGCACAGATCGGCAAATTCGCCTCAAGTGTTGTTATTTCCATCACTGGACCTAAGGCTGCCTCTTTCGTTGGCAAGCGCCTCTCCACCTTCTCCAATCCCTACCGTACCGAGCGCCGCCTACGCTTCAACAAATACACTCAGTGTGGGTGCTAACTACTACAAGTTTGGCCACCATGGTATCAAATGCATTTCACCTGCTTCTTGCCACTGGTGCCTCCTCCCTCACGCTACTGGGGATCGCTCCTGCCCTACCGCTACCTGCCGCCTTCATGGCCGTCCCTGCAGCCATACCACATCCAAGTCTGTGAACTGTGATGGCCCACACGAATCCCACTCGCCTGTTTGCCCTTCTCGCCCCCGTCCAGATACCCAAGAATCTGAGGCCTCGGAGGAACATGAAGAAGAGGTGGACATGGATGACTCTACATAGGTTGGGATACCTATAAGGATATTGCCCTAGGGGTGTCTTGGGTTGGTTATTATGGTGCAAGGGGTGCGCTTTTATGTCTGCCTCGACTGATTGCTCAGGGGAGACTGGCTTTGTACCGCACCTTTGTCATGGCCCTTTCGAGGGACAGTGCTGGAACGCCTTCTTGGGTGCCGGGTGCGGTTGATGATGTCGGATTTACTTTGTTATGAATTTTATGAGGATAAGAGTTGCGAGACCAGAGCAATGCTGCCGGTGGTAGTGATTTATTGATTGTGCTGGGATTTCTGTGGCCTGGATAGGTGGAGCGGATGGATGCCGGACTGTTGATGAACTTGTACTTTAGCTTTAGTATTGGTGCTTGCTCACTGGAGTGGTTAATGGTACGGGGACAGAGGACTGGTATCTTGTATTTAGTTGCCTGTTCTTTTTTTTTTAGCGGGGGTAGCAGGGCCCCAGTCCCATTGGTGGATCCCGACCGGCATTAAGCTCCTGTCGGGGGGGCGCTCGATCATAAGCCATGTTTTGGCATGACGAGTATAAATAAACTTAGATATTATTTGGACATCCTTTCTTACGTGCCAGGGAATTATCTTATCCACCACGATACCTCTCTTTGGCCCGACCGGGGTCAAAGTTTCCTTTCATTACTCCCTCATGGGGTCTTCACCCCGTCTCATTCCGCAACCTCCTACGCAGCCTGATAGGGCTTCGCAGAGTCGGCTATCACCTATCTTTCGGCCTCAAGGCCCCCCCTCGCTTAAACGGCAACGCAGTAGCACCACTACAAGTCTACCACGATACTCACAGGATGACTAAGCAAAGTCCAACGGGGCTTTCATAGGTATGTTCGATGAGTTCTTTGAGTTACAGGGATTCACAGCACCAAACACGTTTGGAAAGGCTTTTCCTATTATAATCCACATGATGCCAATTTTGCACCAAGACTACAGGAAGGCGACTGAAGGGCTAACCGTGCACATCACCGCCCTAACCGAGGAGTTGGACACCATTCAGGCCTCCACTGTATCTCAGCCTGCCCATACTACTGCCCCGCCGGCACCTCCGACTACAGACAACAAAGAGCAACCCTCCAGTCCTCCCCTACCTCACACCCTTCCCCATACCCAACCTCCTGGCCCAGCAGCTCCTCCTTCGTGGGCTACAGTTGCCAGGAGGCCAAGGGAGGCCTCTCAGAAACCCGCAAAGCCTGGCCCTAAGCCAGCCAAATCCTCCTCTACCTCGGCTAAGCCCCTTACTGATAAGAAAAAAGGCCGCCCCATGTGCGAGCATCAGCTTATCATCAAACAAGACGCTGCCCCCCTCACTACCACGGCTGTACAGCTATGCGACAGCATCAACCAGGCCTTGGCCTCTACTCTCATCTAGTCTGTCTCTTTTCGGGATGCACATGTTACCCTCACCACCAGGGACACGGTTAGAGCAACAACTGTTAACAGCAAAGTTGGAACCTTTTTGCACCTTATTCCGAGTGCCTCTATTATTCATCTCGACACTCCTGCCACCCAGCTTCTGGTACGTAGCATCGCCACCTCTACCTCTCTGGCATGTCTTGCCCAAGAACTCACTACCTTCAATCCCGGTTTATCTCTTACCGAGCAGCCAAGGTGGCTCACTTCTGATTTAGCACAGATTGGCAAACTCGCCTCAACTGTTGTTATTTCCATCACTGGATCTAAGGCTCCCTCTTTCATTGGCAAGCGCCTCTCTGCCTTTTCCAATACCTACTGTACCAAGCGCCGCCTGTGCTTCAACAAATACACTCAGTGTGCCAACTGCCACAAGCTTGACCACCATGGTATCAAATGCATTTCACCTGCTTCTTGCTGCTGGTGCCTCCTCCCTCACTCTACTGGGGATCACTCCTGCCCTACCGCTACCTGCCACCTTCGTGGCCGTCCCTGCAGCCATACCACACCCAGGTGTGTGAACTGTGATGGCCCACACGAATCCCACTCGCCTGTTTGCCCTTCTCGCCCCGGTCCAGATACCCAATAATCTGAGGCCTCAGAGGGACACGGAGAAGAGGTGGACATGGATGACTGTACATAGGTTCGGATACCTATAACGATAATACCCTAGGGGTATCTCGGGTTAGCTATTATAGTGCAAGGGGTTTGGCTGTTAAGGCCTACCTCAACTGATTGCTTAGGGGACACTGGTTTCGTACCGCCCCTTTGTCATGGCCCTACTAAGGGAGAGTACTGGAACATTTTCCTGGATGCCGGGTGGGGCTGATCTTGGTGGATTTTCTTTGTTATGATGTTATGAGGATTTTAGGTGCGAGGCTGGGGCAATGCTGCCAGTGGTAGTGATTTATTGATTGTGCTGGGATTTCCACGGCCTGGCAAGATGGAGCGGATGGGTGCCAGACTGTTGATGGACTTGTACTTTAGCTTTAGTGTTGGTGCTCGCTCACTGAGGTGGTTCATGGTACTGGGACAGAGGGTCGGTATCTTGTATTTAGTTACCTGTTTTTAGCGGGGCTAGTAGGGCCCCAGTCCCAGTGGTGGATCCCGACCGGTGTTAAGCTCCTATTGGGAGGGCACTCGATCATAAGCCATGTTTTGGCATGCCGAGCACAAATAAACTTAGATTCAATTTGGACACCCTTTCTTACGTTCCAAGGATCTACCTAACCTCCATGTTGTCCTTGACTTTAACTCGTGTTAATTTCATGTTTTGTTTGTGAAGGAATCTTTGCCTTTACTTACAATTTTAATCTCAAAAGGCTTTGTCCTTTTGGTTGTTGCTTTTAGGTTCTTCGTCTCCGTCATTCGTTGTCTTTGGTTAGCAGCTTCGATGTCTAAGCGAGGTTCTTCCCTTTCGGCAGGCAACGGCGCTGTGCCCTTCTCTTCCCTCTCGGCGTCAGTAGAACAGGCTTCTCTTCTTGAGAAGGAGGTTTCCCACCTTCACCACCACATCTTGGTGCTTTCCCATTGACTCCACTTGTTGGAACGGGAGTGTGCAGCCTTGGTTTCAGCTAGGCATTCGCCCTCCTCTCCATTCGGCGGGACTGGGGATATGACGCTGCCTCCCAGTAGGGGGGTGGCTGAGGAAGAGAAGGTGGTTGAGGTACGGTTACCCACGGTGCCGTCCTTCCCTTCATGGATGCAGGCGCCTGAGCCATTCGTGGCTGAGCCCAGGGTGGTTGCTAGCCCTGCCTATGTGGCGTCTAGGGTGCCTGGTGTGCCTTGGTTCACAGATTTGTTCCCTGGTTCTTCCGCTCCCCGGGCCGGACCGGGACTGCCGTTGTCCCCCGTCGATAACAGGTTGGTAACTGATGGATCAGTCAGGTCGGATGGCTCGCTGGTACCGGTATTGGTGGATGTCGCTTTGGGTCTGGACCTCCCTCCTGGGCACTTTCCACATGGGCATTGGCCTAAGGGAGAGAACCCATGTGTGGTTGCGCGGTACAAGACTCGGTTCTCTTCAGCGGCAGCTGTAGGGCATTGAGCCGTGAGCTCGCCTCCGAGTGTGGGAGTTAGCATGTCTGACTTTCTTGGGTTGAGGTTGCTGGGGCAGCCGGCTAGGAAGCGGGCACTGGTAGAAGAGGTGGGTGTCCCGGGTGGGGTTAGGCATATTGCTGGAGGTGATGCTATTTCATCTGGTGGTCAGCGGCGCAAACGGCGGTAGGGGAGCGGGTGTGGCAGGGAGTGGGGCGAGGTCCTGAAGGCTACGCTGGATGCGACATTCGCTGCTTTGCAGGAGTTTTCTCCAGCTGAGTTGGCGGGCGAGGGTTATGGGGTTGACGGGGATTCTACTGTGGAGGACGATATGGAATTTGTAGGACGGTATTAAGACCGGATTTGATATTTTTGATTGATTTTATTTTTATGATGGTGGCAGGCTGTAACTACCTTCTGCTCACCTGATGGGACCATGGACTCCAGTCGCTCTGTTCCCATTTGGTTGGTGGTTGGTTTGTCGGTTGGGGCAAGGGAGGTGGGGGTTGATGATGGGTCTTGTACTGGGCTTTTGTGTTTGCTCGCTTGCGGGAGTATTTGATGGTTGGGACTAGGAGGCTTTTGCGCTTTGTATGGTAGTTGTTATTTGGTGGAGCGCACTAGTGTATTGTTGGGACCCCGGCCCTAGGGTGTTGCTTTCGAGGACAGTTCCGGTCCACTAGTGGTCCGCCGGTATAACAGGGGCTCCCTCAGGTAGATAGTTTCTAAGGATGGGACCGCACCAATCTTCGAACCTCTGGAATACAGCTTTTGCAAAAGTGTAATGAATAAAAGTCAACAGTAAAACTTAATATCGTTCAGCACAGGCTTATCTGAATTAAAGTCTCTCGAGAGGATGTTGATTCTGTTGGGGTAGGAGAGTTCTCGTATAATCTTTAAGTAGTTAGACCTATACCAAAAACTCCACCATCAGGTTACCCTGACCAACACGAGTATACCCTTCTCCGTAAGGATTGGCTCGGCACCATTACCATGCCCCCGAAGGGCCTAAGGTGTCAGCGCACTCTAGCAGAATTCTCCAATATGCACATCAGTTCCTGCATGGTGTTTACCAATACACCTGCCGGAGTGAAAACTTCTGCGCATCCATGTCTCGCCAGTGGCTAACTGTCGAGACGCCTAGGAAAGCTAACTAAATAACTCTCTTCCCATGTGCTATGACCTATACACGCTCCCGTAGACATCAGCTGTCTTCCAGTGAAGTTCTATCTTTCTTGATTGCGAACTTAGAAGGTCTACGACGCTCCCGTGGAGAGTTGTGTTGGCGGCAGGACACCTGGGCGCTACCCATGGTCCCTTACCCCCGACACACCACTCACCATGATAAGTATCATGCTATTAGAGTCCTCAAACAACCCACAAAGAGCCTACAGCAAAGGGGCACGTGTAGGCTTGATTGGCGTAAAACCTTCCCAGATGTCTCTGGTACTACCCGGGACTACTCTGGGGACCCTTCCGGATAGCTTATGCTAACTCTGTCAGTTTTGGTCCGTTTTACTCCATTCCTTTTGCAGAAGGTACCTGACCTTCTCACCTTGGTCCCCTTGTATATCCTACTAACAGCCCCGGGTCGGACGGACGGGAGCGACGTATACAGTGTTATGGACATGTCGTTATAAACTCCATTTAACTTGTAAGTCGGCAACTCCACCCATTTTGACCCGTGACGCGCGAGGCGAACCCTGGGGCTGCAGGTACCTGTTAGGAATAATTCTACCAAGTTACGGCTTGTTCGGAGGACTAGCTTCTCCCATAGCCTTCCGATCAAAATATAAGCAAGTGCCCATCGATCGTCATGGTGTAACAAACAATCCTGCCAGTTCCCAAAATTCCTCCTAGAACATTTCCGACTAAAGGTAGGGTAATAGTGTCCCAAAGATAGGGTAAGCATGTCCATGGTGACACGATGTAATGACCCTACGTTATATAGCTATGGTAACCTAAGTCTACACCCATATATAAGGCCAAGAGGCTATATGGTAGACTAGGCGGGCATGCCTGAGCATGTCCGAGAGATGCCCGATGGTCCGGGTATCTCGAAGAACAGAAGGTACTTAAGATATAGGTGTACCTAAGTAGCGGAAGTAACGTGACCACATCGGTTTCGTCCTAAGGATAGGTCGGAAGGCCGGGTGAGTTTACCCTGTCTAGGTAAGTCACGTTACCCTACCATGGAGACCGGCTTCGTGTCACCATGGACATACTTACCCTACCTTTGGGACACTATTACCCTACCTTCCGTCGGAAACGTTCTCGGAAAGATTCCGTGTAATGTTAGGATTGTTTGTTACGCAATCACGATCGAT
>LN891184.1:61180-102358 GCA_900010015.1 Tuber aestivum
CTGTAACTTGGCAGGATTATTCCTAACAGGTACCTGCGGCCCCAGGGTTCGCCCCGGGCATCATGGGCCAAAATGGGTGGAGTTGCCGTTATGCTAGTTAAATGGAATCTATGAAGACATGTCCATAACACTGTATGCGTCGTCGCCGTCCGTCCGACCGGAAGCTGTTCGCAGGATATATAAGGGGGCCAAGGTGAGAAGATCAAGTACCTTCTCCAAAAAGAACGGAGTAAAACGGACCAAAACTGACAGAGTTAGCGTGAGCTATCCGGAAGGGTCCCCAGAGTAGTCCCGGGTAGTGCCGGAGACATCTGGGAAGGTTTTACGCCAATCAAGCCTACACGTGCCCCTTTGCCGTAGGCTCTTTGTGGGTTGTTGGAAGACTCTAATAGGATGATACTTATCACGCTGAGTGGTGTGCCGAAGGTAAGGGACTATGGGTAGCGCCCACGGGTCCCGCCACCGACACAGCTCTACGTGGGAGCGTCGTAGACCCCGTAAGTTCGCAATCAAGAAAGATAGAACTTAACCGGAGGACACCTGATGTCTACGGGTGCTTGCATAGTTCATAGCACATGGGAAGAGAGTCATTTAGTTAGCTTTCCTAGGAGTCTCGACAGTTAGCCACTGACGAGACACCGATGCGCAGAGGTTTTCACTCCGGCGGGTGTATTGGTAAACACCTCGCAGGAACCAATGTGCATATGGGAGATTTCTACTAGAGTCCGCTGACACCGTAGGCCCTTCGGGGATGCGGTAATGGTGCCGGCAACCCTTACGGAGAAGGGCATACTCATGTTGGTCGGGGCAACCTGATGGGGGAGTTTTTGGTATAAGTCTGACTACTTGAAGCTTGTACGAGAACTCTCCTGCCCCGACAGAATCAACATCCTCTCGAGAGACTTTAATTGAGATAAGCCAGAGCTTAACGATATTAAGTTTTACCGTTTACTTTTATTCTTTACACGTTACAAGAGTTGTGTTCGAGAGAGTCGAAGTTTGGTGCGGTCGCATCCTTAGGAACCATCTACCTGAGGAAGCCCCCGTTACACACGAAACTAGTCTCCATGGTAGCGTAACTTGACTTCCTTAGACAGGGTAAACTCACCTGGCCTTCTGACCTTCTCTTAGGCCAGAGCAGACATTATCATGTTAGTACCCTTACTTGGATACACCAATTCCTTAACTACCTTCTGTTCCTAGGGATATCCGGACCATCAGATATCCCTCGGATATGCGTCTGCATAACCGTCTAGTCTACCATCTGACCTCTTGGTCTTATGTATGAGTATAGACTTAGGTTACCATAGCTCTATAACGTAGGGTCGTTACATCACTCCCCTATTCTCTAAGGACCGACCCAGTCTGCTAATGTCGTCTTTTATTTCCCCGATTTGGTTCGCCCTCAACCCTATGGTCTCTTGGTTTATCGGGATCCTGATGCTGGAAATCATTTATGGCTTCTAAGCCAGTATCTTCTAGCATCTCATATGGCTCCCAAGAGTTCTCCTCTGCACCATAGCCTTCCCATGAAACTAGATACTGTACGAAACGGTTTGGAAATTTTGCTTTCATATTTCCATACCATCGACTGTCTACCACTGCCTCAATAACATAGCTGGGCTCATTGCCTGCTATCTCAGGGACTAGAACTTCCTTACTTCTTTTACGACTTGGGGCCTCACAATAGCATTCTAAGAGTCCGACATTGAACACTGGATGGATTGACCAACGAGCAGGCAACTGGAGTTCATAAGATTGGTTACCAACCTTATGCCTGACCCCAAAGGACCTAAACATTCGGTGGTCCAGCTTCTCCATAGGTCACTTAATGCGGATATTCTTTCGATTTAGCATCACGCGATCAGCCTTCCTTGCCCTGCCATTTGTAACATCTTCCATCGTAACGTATTCGGGGGATGGCAAGCGTTTCTGGTCATACCACTTCCGTTGCCTCTCTTCAGCTCGCTTAAGTGTATCTCGGACTTCTTGCCAGACAACTTCCTAATACTTTACCAATAGCTCACTACTGGGATAAACCCCTTGTCGTTCTGAGACCGTACCCTACTATTTGGTCCGTGGGTTAAACCTATAGTTGATCTCAAATGGAGATAACTTGGTCGACTCAGAAGTAGATGTATTGTACGCATACTCCGCCAAAGGTAATAGCGATGCCCAATCATTCTGCAGGTATGAACAATAATTTCTTAAGTATTGTTCCAAGGTCTGGTTCACCCGATCAGTCTGCCCATCAGTCTCAGGGTGGAAAGTAGTTGATAACCGTAGTTTCAATTGCAACTGTTGCATCTGGCTCATCCAAAACTTGGATGTGAATCAGCTATCTCTGTCGGAGATAATAGATTCTGGGAGCCCATAGAGCCGCCAAATTTTCTTCAGGAACCTTAAGGCCAGATCCTTCGTTGGAACTTCTGTGGCCAAAGGTATAAAGTGTGCCATCTTTGAGAATCTATCCACGATTACCCAAATTTTGATGTACCCTTCTGATTCCGGTAGTGCCACTATAAAGTCCATTGAGATCTCCATCCACGGCCACAATGGCACTCCAACAGGTTCCAATAAGCCAAACTTCTTATGCTTAATGGATTTGTTCCATTGACAGGCATCACATGTACGAACGTAGTCTGTAATGCTCTCATCCATCTTAGGCCAAAAGAAGTTTGCCCTAACCCTGCCTACCGTTTTATATGTCCCTAAGTGTCCCGCAATACTGGAGTCATGCTCGGCCTCTATGATCTTATCCTTCAGCTCTTGTGAGTCCGGAATATACCACCTATTCTGATATAGGAGCAGGTCTCTCTCCATGGTAAGATTTTTGTATAGGAGGGTATCTCTTTCGATCGTCAGGTTGCGGTCGACAACTTTGTCTCCCGCTAACACAGCCTTTAAGTCTCTCATATAGATGGGATCCTGTTTCGCAGCAGTACACAATGCACCTAAAAACACTGATTGCAACCGATAGCCTTGATAGGCTGCCAATGAATGAGGATGCAAAAGGTCTCGCTCTTGTCCCACAGTCCATTGTCCGGGGCGAAAAAATGGCTTTGGTGTCTCTGAAAGAGAATAACTCCCCCCTTCAGGGCGGTAGTCCCTATGCCTAGACAGTATATCCGCCTTCATATTCAGCCTTCCTTCATGGTAATACACCTTGAAATTGAATGGCTGCAGGAATTCTGCCCAACAATGCTGCCGGCGGTTGAGGATTTTAGTACTATTAAAGTACTCCAAATTCTTGTGATCCCTATAGATCGCAATCTCACCCTCTACCGATGTAAGCAAATGATTCCATTCCTTGAAAGCTGCTACTATGGCAGTCATTTCCTTGTTATGGACATCATAATTGATCTCATCTGGGTGTAACTTCCGACTATGAAAGGCCACCGGGTGCCACTTCTCATCTTCACAGAGTTGAGATAGTACTGCACCTAATGCAAAGTCACTCGCATCCATCTCCAGTCTAGTGCATCGGACAGGATCGAAGTGTGCTAGGATGGGCCCCGAAGTGAATGCTTCCTTTAAATACCAGAAGGCTTGATCACATGCAGTGGTCCAATCAAATCAGACATCCTTCTTAGTGAGGTCCGTCAGAGGTTTCGCTATCTTGCTAAACCCTTCTATGAACCTTCTATAGAAGTTAGCCAAGCCCATAAAACTCTGGACTCTGACGACATTAGTTGGTGGCTTCCATTGCAATATGGAATCCAGCTTTTCTATTGTCATTGATATCCCCTTTTCGGATATCCGGTAACCCAAGAACTCAATCTCACGTCTGTGGAAGAACCACTTTTTTATGTTTGCACATAGTCGAGCTTCTCTCAGCCTTTCCATCACCCTTCTTACTAGAGCGACGTGTTCCTCAATTGTCTCTGAATAAATCAGGATATCATCCATATAAGCGATGACGCCGTCATCTACCATATCCTGGAACACATCGTTTATTATACTCTGAAAGGTAGCAGGAGTATTTCATAGTCCAAAAGGCATTACCTTAAAGTAGTACAACCTGTACCGACAATGAAAAGCAATAAGCTCGTCATGAGAGTGTATATCCTTATCTGTCTTCTTAGCCATACGGACACCCCAATATCTATTCTTGAGGTCCATTAAGGTATACACTGTGGCTTTTGCAAGCTTTTCTCTCAACTCATTCATTAACTGGAGAGGATACTTGTTCTTCACCATAATCTTATTTCACCCTCGGTAATCTATCACTAATCTCAATAAGCCATCAGGCTTTGGGACAAATAGTATAGGGGCTGCTGATGCAGAAGTAGATCTTTCTATCTTCCCAGTTCTCTCATTTCGTTGAGAAACTCTCGGAGCGCTTTCAGCTCCTTCTCTGATAGCGGATAGATAGGTCCGAATGGAGGCTCTGTCCCCGGCATTAAGTCAATCCTGTGATCGTACTTAGAATGTGCTGGCAGAGCGTCTATTCGTTCTTGACTAAAGATGTCGCCATAGTACTTATACTCTGGTAGGAGTTGGATAGTGACATCTTCATCCTTCTCATCGGCAAACTGTATTGTCAACAGGAAATATACATTCTCCGGGTCTTCTGCTAGTAACTCCTCATCAGACATGTATACTAACTGCCTCTGCTCTGTCAGGCAATTCGCCTTACAGAAATCTGAGCACCAGGTCCATGATCCTACCTTCCAATCCATGTCGGGGTTATGATCCTTCAACCATGACATCGGGAGATAGCCATTGACTCTTGTGTCGGCGATATCGGCTACCTCGAAACGCATACCATTCATATGATCACCTATCTTCAAATTCAAAGACTTGGTATAGTGAAGACCTGATCCTGGTATGTGGTTACCCCTTGCATCCTTTATTGGAGTATGAATCCTTCTTCGTACACAAGGAGCTTGGGTACTTTTAACCCATTGACTACTTAGGACTGGGCTAGTATCTCCACTATCTAGTAGTAATAACGCTTCAGCACTTACATGCCTACACCCTATACGCCAATCTAGTGTCACTCGTAAGTGAATAGACTTGCTATGTTTGGGAGGGCTTGAGTGCCGCGCCGTCTTGGTTTGTCTCACAGTACTCATTCTTGCTGGTCTCTTGCCTTTCGATACAAGAGCGGCCACAACGGGTCAGTAAACGTTTCAAGCATAGTTTTGATCAATATGAGGAGTTGGAGTGCTGTTTACTATCATGCCAGCATGATTTCGGGTACTAAACCCTCCTCAGGTAAACTTGAAAGATAACTTTTATTCAAGACTAATAACCTAACCAATTCAACCATACAAGACAAACGACCCATATAAGACAGGAAATACATTTGCTCTCTGGAGACGTCCAGTCAACCAGTGCCAAACAGGGCATCTTTGTGCCCCATCCTCCGTCCCGCGGTTCCCATTTTCCAGAGCGACTCCTCGGAGCAGAATGCTCATCCAAAGAAAAACCTGAAAGTAATTTCCCCAGAATGTCCAACATGGAAAAACATAAGAAATAACAGAATCCAAGAACCAAAAGAAAAGACCAAACAACGCGTGCGACTGTAACATCTACCCGAACAGGTAGTCTCTCAATACTCCTGTATTGGCGACTTTGTCAGAACTGAAGAGCTAGTCCACGCGAATTGGTTCTTACCTTAATCTCTTCTACTTGAGTGGCCATTCTTCCTTCGAGATCTTCATAGATCTAGATAGGTCAGCCTATGTTATATCCTTCTTAGGATTAGGTTCTTACCTTCACAGAGGTCCGTATCAACCTCCATAATAGTAGGAGAAGGTTTGCGAGCTTCCAGGAGCTTGGGACCAGAGAGTGGTGGACGAGACGCTTCAATGCGCTTTAATCGTTTATTGCCACTTGTCGAGGATTCCGCCTTGGGTCGTGACCATTTCACTCCCGCAGTATTCCTCACAGCATGAACAACCGGGAAGGTCACTGACCACAGTTACCAGAAGTGTCCTTCTCTCCCACACTTAGTGCATTGCTTGTTGTTGCGTTGTTTATCTATCAGGGTCTGAGGGGTGTCTTGATGAGCAATTGCATACTCAGACATCCCTGCCTGTTTCCCGGCGCCATCATTAGCGGTCTTCCATGTCTTGTTGTCCTTCCAACCCAAACCTTTCTCCTTCTTCTTAAACCTTCCTGTAGGTTTAGAAGTTTTCTTCTCTCTTTTCTCTTGTGGCTTCGCAGGTTTGTCATCGTTGAGGTGTCCAAAATGCTTATCATCTTCGAGATTACGACCAACTTGCCGAAGCAAATCCAAATAATCATTGAGACGTTCAGGGTGAGGCATCTTCAACACCCATGATTTCTGACGCTCGGACGTTATCCCTGCCCTAACCTTATCCTTAACCTGCTGGTGGTCTGTGTAGTTCAGCTTGTACATCAGATCGATAACCTTATGCAGGTAGGGACAGGTCTGGTTGGGGGACATCACCAAGTTGCTCCACGTGAGAAGATTTTTATTCCGATTCACGTTGTCACCTCCGTGACTCTGCTCCAACCGTTCACAGAAACCCTTCCATGTCCGGAGTGGATCATTCTTGTTGAACGGCATACCAGCTCGCTTCGTAGCTTCACGGGCTATATGTGCGTGTATTCCTAGGTGCCAGTTGCGGGCTTGGTCTTTGGGAAGAGGTATGACTAAGTTGATCTTATCCATGTCCATGAGACGGCAATCCGAAAAGTACTCAAATTTGACCATGACCAAGGTCAGAAAACTAGCCAGATTGGCAATCACTCCCTTGAACTTGGGAATGCCGCTTAGCTTCTTCAGCTTCCTGCATCTCGAATGCGACGAGGAATGAGATTGGGTTTGCAACCGTTCTCGTAGTCCTTCTGCCCGACGGTCATATCGGTCTCTCTTCTCGTCATTCCAGCCATTACGGCATGGTCCTACAAAGGGGGTGACATCAGGTAGGGAATCGGCATCATCATCAGAGTTGTCATCAGGGTCGGAATCACCCGGGTTCCCTCTACCAGCCGTAAAGAATCCGCCTCCGGGAGGTAGATCTCTACCTCCGCCTCCTCCAGTGTTGCCACCGAAGGTTTCTCTTGGTCTCTCATAACTATCAAATTGCTTGTCTTGACCACCATGGTTCCTGTCATCTGGAGGACCCCCTCCTGACGGTACTTGTGGCGGCACTGAGCCTGCTGGCTGGTTACTCCCTGACAGTATCGGGTTTGGCGCAGCCTGCTACACCTTTAACCATTCTGCCAAAGCGGGGCAGGTTTCTGGGTGTTTTGGTGGTCCTTGATGACCTCATTGCAAACAATACCCGCATAGGGGTCCCTTCCTTTTCTTTTCCTTTCCCTTATCTTGTCTGGTTGCCGACGGAGGGCTTTCTGGTACCTTGAGTGGTGGGGGGTAACAAGTTCTATCGTGTCTTGCCCCATATCCATGACATGTGGGGGTACAGTAGGATTCTTGTGTAGGCGGCGGTGGCCCGAAACCAGAAAAGTCAGCATTGCCCGAAGGTTTAACCAGCGCTGAGGGTATATGAACCTGTGGCTGCCTTGTTTGATGCGGCGTTGCCACGACGGGAACAGGTGTGCCTTCTGAAGCTGTCGTGGCTCGGGCGGCTCCCCGCGTTGACCTTTCGAGTATATTAAGCGTTTTTGAATTTTATCAGCGAGCCCCGGAGACCCTTGTGTCATGGCTGGCCAAGGAGCCGAAATTGGAAAGGGTGCAGGCGTAGCTGCTGGAGTTGGATTATACCCATAACGTTCGGGCAGGATGGGATGAAACGGTTTGTCCTCAAAAGTTGAGAACGGAGGAGGGAGGAGGGACTGGGTGATGGGTGATGGAACTGGTGTCACCGTGATTGAAGAAGAGGGTTCTCGTGTAGGTCACGATGGTTGAGGCCACACTCTTCGCGAGCCTTGCGGTCTAGAGGTCCCTATCGGACTGACAGAGTGACTGCGTGCCACTGATGCTGAAAGCGAATGAGAGGAAGCTCGAGGGAAGGAATGAGCTGCCTGGGATCCTTGATCCTTTAAGCTTTCCACGATTCTCAAACCTAAAGGGCTCAACTGAGGCCGATACTTCTCATTTCTTGCATAGAGAGTCAGTTGCCACATGTAATCCTCAGGCTTTTCCTTCAACAGGGGTACCGCAGGGACAGCCTCAATCATCAGGACATCATTGTCCTCATCTATCTGGTACCCATCGTTGACAGCTTTTTCCAATGCCTCCATCCGAATCTTCATTGCGTCTTGGTTCCGTGACAGAACCAAGAATGCCTCTTGTTGCCTTTTCATCCATCCTACCAACGAATCTATCATCTGCTTCTGGAAGACCTTCTGTGGCTTCTTATTCCAATTATGCAGTTCCCCTTTTGCCATTGTAATTTCTTGTATCACTTCCCGTAGGATATAGGGCTTGACGAAGTTGCAGGTAAATTCCGCGAGGGGCAACTCTTCCGCTGCGGGGTTGTCCTTCAGGACACCTTGTACGAAGGGGATATTGCTTAGGAAGGACACAGCGGTGATACCGGGATCAGGGAGGACCAAATCTTGGCATTCGTTTGGGAGTTCGATAGGAGCTGCATCGATCAAAAAACGTGATGCTTCTCCTAGGCCGCAAGTGTCAGCGATAATAGAGGCTCTAAAAATGGCAGCATCTAGAGGATTCTCATTGAGATCCAAGCTGCTGTCTGAACTCGACGTTCCTACTTTGACGGTAGGTGGTAAAGCTTGAGTAGCCATCGTGGTCAGTCAACTTCAGTTCCAACCAAAATCAAGGAGAGAGTTAAGCGAGAGGCTTGCTTAACGATATACTGTAACGGGAGCTCCCTCAGGTAGATGGTTCCTAAGGATGCGACTGCACCAAACTTCGAATCTCTCGAACACAGGTCTTGCAAAAGTGTAAAGAATAAAAGTAAAGGGTAAAACTGAATATCGTTAAGTTCAGGCTTCTCTCAATTAAAGTCTCGCACGAGGATGTTGATTCTGTCGGGGTAGAAGTGTTCTCGTATAATCTTTAAGTAGTCAGACTTATACCAAAAACTACACCATCACGTTACCCCGACCAACACGAGTATACCCTTCTCCGTAAGAGTCGCCCTGGCACCATTACCATGCCCCCGAAGGGCCTAAAGTGTCAGTGCACTCTAGCAGAATCCTCCCACATGCACATCAGTTCCTGCGAGGTGTTTACCAATACACCTGCCAGAGTGAAAACTTCTGCGCATTGGTATCTCGCCAGTGGCTAACAGTCGAGATGCCTAGGAAAGCTAACTAAATGACTCTCTTCCCATATGCTATGACCTATACAAGCTTCCATAGATATTAGCTGTCTTCTAGTGAAGTTCTATCTTTCTTGATTGCAAACTTAGAAGGTCTACAACGCTCCCGTGGCGAGCTGTGCTGGCAGTGGGACCTGTGGGCGCTACCCATGGTCCCTTACCCCCGACACACCACTCACCGTGATAAGTATTATGCTATTAGGATCCTCAAACAACCTAGAAAGAGCCTACGGCAAAGGGGCATGTGTAGGCTTGATTGGCGTAAAACCTTCCCAGATGTCTCCGGTACTACCTGGGACTACTCTGGGGACCATTCCGGATAGCTTACGCTAACTCTGTCAGTTTTGGTCTGTCTTACTCCATTCCTTTTGGAGAAGGTACCTGACCTTCTCACCTTGGCCCCCTTGTATATCCTGCCAACAGCTTCCTGTCGGATGGACGGTAACGACATATACAGTATTATGGACATTTCTTCCTAAACTCCATTTAACTTGTAAGATGGCAACTCCACCCATTTTGACCCATGATGCCCGGGGCGAACCCTGGGGCCATAGGTACCGGTTAGGAATAATTCTACCAAGTTACAGCTTGTTCGGAGCACTATAGCTCCTCCCGTAGCCTTCAGATCAAAATGTAAGCAAGCGCCCCTCGCTCGTCATGGCGTAACAAACAATCCTAACAGTTCCCGAAATTCCTCTGAGAACATTTCCGACTAAAGGTAGGGTAATAGTGTCCCATAGGTAGGGTAAGCATGTCCATGGTGACACGAAACTAGTCTCCATGGTAGGGTAATGTGACTTCCTTAGACAGGGTAAACTCACCTGGCCTTCTGACATATCCTTAGGCCAGAGCGGACATTGTCACATTACTACGCTTACTTGGGTACACCAATTTTTTAAGTACCTTCTGTTCATAGTGATATCCGGACCATCAGATATCCCTCGGATATGCGTCTGCATACCCACCTAGTCTACCATCTGACCTCTTGGTCTTATGTCTGGGCATAGACTTAGGTTACCATAGCTCTATAACGTAGGGTCGTTACAGCCAGAGGCCCACCACCTTTATGGTAGGTGTATGATAGGATGATCGCTTGGTCATAAGCCATGTTTTGGCGGTATCAAGTTTACATAAAAATCATGATTGAATTCGAACACCTGTACCTCGGAATTACACCCTCTTCCACTTCGTGTCCTCCTGAACCTCTGAACCCTAAGCCTGAACCCCTGACCCCCGAACCTTGTACAACTCGCTTTGGCTGTACCCCCGTCCCTAGACCTCGTCTCTGAACTCTTCCCTGTCCCTGTCGTGATGTACCTTGGGCTACCCAATCCTCCGACTTGGTCCGTTACAGTAACCCCTGAGGACCAAGCAATTGAAGAGAATTTAGACGCAAAGTTCAACCAAGTTCAATCAAGAAAGGATCAAAGGACTAAAGTTCAAAGAATAAGCCCTGAGGCTAAGATACCTACGAAAGTGTCCAAGAAGGCGGCAGGGTATAACCTGTACGCCTAAGAAGAAGTTAAGATACCAGCTCCAGGGCAGGTATTAGTCCCCACTGGAATAGCCATAAAGCTACCTCAAGGCACCTATAGGTGTATAGTACAACCCAGTGGTCTTACAGTCAGACACAGACTCACTACCAATGTGGGTGTGATAGATGCTGACTATACAGGTGAACTGAAAGTAGTACTAGTTACCCGGGGCAATAAAGAATATGAGGTGGAAAATGGTGAAAAAGTCACACAGCTGATCATCGAAAAAATCAATGAAGAGGAACTCCAAGAGGTGGAAAACCTAACTAAGACCACCAGAGGAACCAAAGGGTTCAGCAGCACAGACCAGAACAAAACAACCAAGGAACTTGAAGGATAACCAAGAATCGAAATCGATAGGATATTGGCCCAAGCTTTTGGAAAGTTCTACTGAAAACAAGAGACAGCAGGGATCCTCAAATGAGATCTCCAGGATGAAGGAACAAGCTTGGCAAAAATCAATATCAGCACAGAGCTAGCTATCAGAAGTCAACCCCAAGCAAAAGAAGAGACATTGGATAAGATCATATCAAAAGAATATCATCAGCATCTAGACCTATTCCAAGAAAAAGAGTCAACAGCGCTACCCCCTCACAGGCCCGATGTCGACCTGGAAATCAACTTGGAACAAGGCTAGGGGTTACTGCAAAAAGAATATACCCCTTAGGAGAAACGGAACTTGATGAACTGAGGAAATATATTCAACCAAATATGGCAAGAGGGTGGATCCAATAATCCTATGCCAACGGAGCATCACCAATCCTGTTCATCAAGAAAAAAGATGCAAACCTCAGGCTGTGCATTGATTATCGAGCACTTAATGGCATAACCAAAAAGGACCAGTACCCTCTACCCCTAATAGGAGAAGCCTTGGACTGACTAGCATCAGCCAAATACTTTACGAAATTACACTTCAGAGACACATATTACAATGTTAGGATCGAGAAAAGAGACAAATGGAAGACAACATTTGTTACAAAATATGGAACATACCAGTACCTGGTTATCCCTTTCAGGCTAACTAATGCACCAGTCTCATTTCAACGATAGATCAATAGAGTACTCCACAAATCCCTCGATATACGCTGTATCATCTAGTTGGATGATGTACTCATCTACTCTAAAGATATGAAACAATGCAGAAAGGATGTCAGTAACATAATGGCAGACATTAAGGAATCGGTAATACAATGCAAACCTAGCAAATGCGAATTTCACACCAAGAAAACCTAATACCTAGGATTCATTATTAATGGGGAAGAAATCTAAATAGATCTGCTTAAAACTAAAGCTATATGGGAATGGGAATATCTAAAGAACAAAATAGACATTCAATGTTTTATAGGCTTCTGCAATTTCTATTCGAGGTTTATAGAGGGCTTCAGCCACACAGCTAAACCCTTATACAACCTAACTAAAAAGCAAGCTAAATGAAACTGGGGATCCAAAGAAAAGAAAGCTTTCAACGAACTCAGAACCAAGATCATCCAAGAGCCAATCCTGGTACATTTCAACTCAAAAAAGGAAACGATGATTGAACCAGATACCTCAAAATATATATGCTTGGGCATACTATCACAGAAATGTGAAGATGGAAAATGGAGGCTGGTCACCTTTAGATCCAAAACAAGGGCTCCAGCTGAATACAACTACGACATACATGATAAAGAACTATCAGCAATAGTTCAGGCATTGAAGGAATAAAGGAGATACGCACAAAACAATCAGGTCCAGGTCAAGATACTCACAGACCACAAGAACTTAGTATCCTTCATGACCACAAAGAAGCTAAACAGATGACAAATACGATGGATGGAAAAGCCCAGTACTTACAACTTCAAGATCAAATACAGACCAGGAAAAGAGGGTGGCAAACCAGATGCCTTAACCGGAAGATCGAACGACAAACCAGAGGACCAGGAAGATGAAAGAATAAAACCAAGACAACAAATACTCTTCCTAGAACAAAAATATTTTCAGCACAAATATAAGGATAGCAGATAATAATCACTCCATGAAATAAATACCTGAAAGACATTGGGGGAAGTTATCTGAGAACAAAGTTCACAGAACAAGGCTATTAAGGAAATAAGTTAAAAACTAGTACAAGGAACAAAGGAAGCCAAAGGCATAGCCTTAGGATTAGACCAATGAAAGGATGATTATCTATGGTATGATGGAAAAGTCTGGATACCAGATAAAGAGGAATTACGCACTAAAATCATATGACACCACTACCACCAGCCATATGCAGGATACTGAGGAACTGCCAAAACTACCAAGTTCATTACTCGATGCTACTATTGGCCAAAAATAAGGGAAGATATCAAACGATACGTCAAAAATTGTGACATGTGTCAACAGACCAAAGTGGTCCGACATGTACCTTGTGGATTATTCAAACCCAACCAAGCACCAGAAAAACCATGGAAGTCTATCTCATTAGACTTCATCACAGATTTACCAAAGTCAAACAATCAAAATGCCATACTAGTAATAGTAGATCGCCTGACCAAAACGAGTCACTTCATGGCCTGTGGAATGGATATGATTGCACAGTAGTTTGCTAAACTGTTTCTGAAAAAGAATTACCACCTGCAAAGGTTACCAAAAGATATTATTAGTGATAGAGGATCACTATTCACATCGGAAGTGTAGAAGGAAGTAATGGAAAAACTACGGATTGAAAGTCGGGTGAGTACTATATTCCACCCTCAAATGGATGGACAAACCGAATGGACAAACAGCATATTGGAATAATATCTTCGAGCATACGTCAATTGTCAGCAAGACAATTGGTACAAATGACTACCAACAGCCAAATTCGTATACAACAATGGAAAATAAGAAACAATTAAAACAACACTCTTCTACCCAAACTATGGTCGACATTCAGAACATCAGACTATAGGTTATGTGCTCAAAGGAAAGATAATAGATAGGAAAGATATGAGTCAATTATATGACATATTACGAAAAGAAATAGTTACAGTGCAACTAAGACAGAAAGAACAATATGATCATCACAGAAAACCTGATCCGAATCTAAAAGCAGAAGATATGGTTTGGTTACTACCATGCAACATTGGAACCATACGACTAACAAAAAATTAGATTATAAGAAAATAGAACTATTCAAAATCTTGGCAAAGATAGAAAGTCACGTTTATAAGCATGACCTGCTACCCGCTATGAAGATACACAACACCTTCCACATTAGCTTACTTGAATCCTATCAAGACAATCCTTTATTTTTTCAAGAAAAACCTCCACCACTGCTTATTGAAATAGAGAGTGAATCAGAATATAAACTTGAAGAAATAATTGACTCTTGATTACACTATGGTTACTTGCAATGCAGCGCCAAGTGGACTGGATACTTGCCAGAATACCATAAAACCTGGTACCCAGCCAATGACTTCAACAATACACAAAATTCAATCCAACCATTCCACCAACGATACCCAAGCAAACCAACAACTGAGAGTCGAGAATGCATCAGGATCAGAGTACTTGGCTCTACCACTATGCAGAATAGACTCCAACCACTGGCATCAGCCCAAGACAGAGTGCCAGCAATTACTAATACCTTCCACCCTCCAGAATACTCTGGAATATGATATAGTCAAACACATCATACCAACAAGCCCAGGGTACTGAACCCCAACCCCGATAAAGGAAGAGCTAAGCAACTGGAACTGGACCTACCTAGTAGACCTCAACCTGAGAAGAATCATATTACATGAAAGGGAACACGTGAACCTGTCATGGACAGAATGCTACAATGAGGAGTGCCTAGTGCATAAAGGAAAAAAAGAGGGGTCAGGATACTAGTCTCAGGAATCGAACCGATGGCCACCCAAAACATCACCCTTGAGATCACTCATGAGATCACAGACCCCAGAGCAAGTGGCTCTGGTACAGTACACTCAACCAACTCCAAGGACAGAGTCGAGTAGGAGGGGGACGAAAAAATAAAAATGGGTAAAACCAAAGAGAATGAGACACATCATCTGGGAAGAAGAGATGGAGAAGGAGAACCCAGAGACAATAATAATGAAGTTGTTAGCCGAGGTGGCAGAAACAAAAAAGGTGATGGAATGGCAAGCAGAAAAAATAGGACAGCTCCAGAGTCAGCTGAGGGAGGAAAACAGGATAAGAAAGGCTCTCCAGAACGACTAGAGAAAAGAAGAGGAGGAGGCGGAAAGGGACCTGACAAGAGTGAGGAAAGTCAGCGCTTGGTTAAACAAGGAAACCAAGTGGGGACTACTGGCGAACAGGGCATGGGGATTGGAAGAAAGACTGATGTAAGCCCTATAGGACTTGGGCTGAGGGAGAGGGGAGCTAATGTTACAAACTGTGTCTAACTTGAAGCAAGACAGATTTTACATAGCTTAGGATTCTGAGCCATAGGTATGTTGGGATTTCACATAACGTACATTACTCTGCCATAGGTTATTGTGTTTACCTGTTCATGACTCACTGTTGTGAGTCACACGATATTATGATTTTTCACACATGACTCAAATTATGAGTCATGGGTTTCACTCAGGTAGTGTGATTTGCCCACCTGATTTAGTTATTATACTTTGATTGGTTTTAGGTACGTTGGGTAGTGACTCATGGAAGTCCGCTGAGGGATTTCGCATGACTTATAGTTATGAGTCACAGGATTCACATGATGCAAGATATGAGTCATCCTAGGTGAAGAGCGACTATATAAAGGGTCATTAGGATCCCGAGTATGAGCTCTTCATACATTCTTCTTATTTATTTCCTACCTTATATTTTATTAATAAAACCTACTTTTATGCTCTTTAAGATTTATCTTAAGAAACCCAAGAATTGTCTTTTCTTCCAAGCGAGAAAACTATCTCTCATCCCACATCAAATGACTAAGTTCTAAGTAAGGACTTAAGAAGATTAACGGAATAGGCATGATACAATAGTAGTCTAAGGACTAAGCTATCAATATCACATAGGCATTGGCCTAAGAACTATTACCTTACTACAAGTAAGAATTGTTAACTGTCATACCCCTAACCCCGGTAGGATTCTTAACAGTTTCCTACTACTATATTCTAACAATTAAATAAGATAAGAACACATTCTGGGATATCATACTAAGTTCTATAGTTTTCTGGACCTCTGAGCATTGGGATTCACCCTCCGTCTTCACTATATCTCTGGCTATTGAAAACTCAACACCACAGTTACTATCGTAGCTTTCACTATCTAGGACTACCACCTCTCCCATCACTTTCTATCTAGCCTCAGCTATAGAAGGTGGGCTCACTTCTCCTCTCCCTTGAGGTCTTGATTTATTTCTTGATTCTTTTAGTTCCACCCCTGGTTGGGGTCCTTTATCATCCCGATATTTCTCACTTTCCTTCCCCACCTTGCTTTGACATTCGCATGATCAGCAACCCCCTTACTACCAGCAGCAAACAGCCGGGACTATAGTTGGCAGTAGGAGCGAACAGCTATCAGGCTTCGGTAGATCTCTCTATTCTCTTGTTTCTCTAAGAGGCTACCTAGTTAGACACTAACATGATAACTGATAGCTGCTGTATGTGGTCTTAGATCTACCCCTCCACTTCCCCGCTCGAAGGTTGAATTGACTGATACCCTACTGCCACCCCCTCTCAAGCTGACACCTTACTACCTCACTCATCATTTATTCCAGTGGACAGACAGTTGCTGGCATGCCTGCTGCTCACCTCCTTTTCTCTCTTCTTGGTTACCCTCTTTGGAGTGGTTTTTCTTATACCCTCTGCTCCTAAGACTTTTTCCCCTCTAAACTTGGCCCTCATCTTGGTCTTGGTTTACCGGTTCTCTATTCTTGAGTTGTGTTCTTTGACTCTTAGTAGGTTTAGTTTGAATTTCTGCCTTTAGGTAGTTACTTCTTTGGGGTCAGGCGAGTTCTTGGTTTACTGTCTAGTAGTTAGCTTTGGTTCGTTACTTGGTGGTAGAGATTTATTAGATGGAGTAGTTAACAGAAGAGATTTCAGGTGGGAGTAGTTTTGTCTATTTCAGAGGATTCTTTTAGCTCTGTCATTTGGTCCCTGCTAGGGTGGAGTAGTCTTTTAGGCATCATACAGCCACTCGTCAGAAGTGTTCGTGATGCTGTATTAGTAAGCTGCCTCGCCAAAATCTCACAACAACTACCTATTCATAATACAGTAATAAAGCTACCTCCCTGCAACAATGAGAATACTCACTAGTACCAGTGAAGATCCTGCAACTGAGAAGTTATTTCTGTAGGGTTCTGTGCTGTTCTTATTTTTTTTGATTTTTTTAACCATAATTATTAAACATGAAATAGATACCCACTAGTATTGTAATAAACTAAAGAAAGACTAAACATATTATGTAGAAAAATGATTAATGCTAAGAAGAGATAACAATTGCCCTTTTCTATTAACTCTAGAATATCATCCTGATTTCTCCAATTCTGGGATGACTCTGTCAGTGCATTTATTTTGAAATACACTTCTCTCATTACTCTAATTTGGATCCCATTAAATCCAAATTGGTTAAGCTTAAAAAATAATTAAATTAATAATACGTAGTAATGTAAGATATCCTACAGCCACTAAATCAAAAGTGTTTGTACTCTGAGACCTGTCTAATTGCAATTGTATAATTGGGAAGATTTGACTATGAGGTAATGGTAGATTGATGTAACGACCCTACGTTATAGAGCTGTGGCAACCTAAGTCTACACCCATACGTAATACCAAGAGGTAAGACGGTAGACTAGGCGGGCATGCAGGCGCATGTCCAAGGGATATCTGATGGTCTGGATATGCTAAGGAATAGAAGGTACTTAAAGAATAGGTGTACCTAAGTAGTGGAAGTAAAGAGACTATGTCCGCTCCGGCCTAAGGTTAGGATAGAAGGCCGGGTAAGTTTACCCTATCTAGGAGAGTCATGTTACCCTACCAGAGAGACCAATTTCATGTTACCATGGACATACTTACGCTACCTTGGGGACACTATTACCCTACCTTCCGTCGGAAACGTTCTCGGAAGAATTTCGGGAAATGTGAGGATTGTTTGTTATGCAATGACGATCGACGGACACTTGTTTACACTTTGATCGGAAGGCTACCGGAGGAGCTATAGTGCTCCGAACAAGCCATAACTTGGTAGAATTATTCCTAACAGGTACCTGCAGGCCCAGGGTTCGCCCCGGGCGTCATGGGCCAAAATGGGTGGAGTTGCCGTCTTACTAGTTAAATGGAGTTCATGAAGACATGTCCATAACACTGTATACGTCGCTGCCGTCTGTCCGACTGGAAGCTGTTCGCAGGATATATCGGGGGGTGAAGGTAAGAAGGTCAGGTACCTTCTCCAAAAAGAGCTGAGTAAAACGGACCAAATCTGACGGAGTTAGCGTGAGCTATCCGGAAGGGTCCCCAGAGTAGTCCTTGGTAGTACCAGAGACATCTGGGAAGGTTTTACGCCAATCAAACCTACAAATGCCCCTTTGCCGTAGGCTCTTGGTGGGTTGATTGAAGACTCTGATAGCATGATACTTATCACGCTGAGTGGTGTGCCAGGGGTAAGGGACCATGGGTAGTGCCCACGGGTCCCGCCACTGACACAGCTCGATGTGGGAGCGCCGTAGACCCTCCAAGTTCGTATTCAAGAAAGATAGAGCTTAGCCGGGAGACAGCTGATGTCTACGGGAGCTTGCATAGGTCATAGCACGTGGGAAGAGAGTTATTTAGTTAGCTTTCCTAGGCGTCTCGACAGTTAGCCACTAACGAGACACCGATGCGCAGAGGTTTTCACTCCAGCAGGTGTATTGGTAAACACCTTGCAGGAACTGATTTGCATATAGCAGAATTCTGCTAGAGTGCGCTGACACCTTAGCCCGTTCGGGGACAGGGTAATGGTGCCGGGGCAACTCTTGCGGAGAAGGGCATACTCATGATGGTCGGGGTAACCTGATGGGAGAGTTTTTAGTATAAGTCTGACTACTTAAAGATTATACGAGAACTCTCCTACCCCGACAGAATCAACATCCTCTCCAGAGATTTTAATTGAGATAAGCCTGGGCTTAATGATATTGAGTTTTACCGTTTACTTTTATTCTTTACACTTTTGCAGGAGCTCTGTTCAAGAGATTCGAAGTTTGGTGCCGTCGCATCCTTAGGAACCATCTACCTGAGGGAGCCCCTGTTACAATTGATTTATTGTGCATCACAATGACAAGTAACATAATTAAATAACATAGATTATAACTACAACAATTATTTAAATAGTAGAAGTAGACATGCTAGCTAATCATTTGTAAAACTTCTTAGTATTAATTATCCCTTTTCATAATATGTTTAGTCTTCTTTTAGTTTATTTGAATACCAAGGGCTTTATATTTCATGTTCAACTAATTATAGTTAAAAAAAATTTAAAAAATAAGAGCAGCACAGATCTCTACAGAAATAACTTCATAGTTGCAGGATCTTCACTATTACTGGTAGATATTCTCATTGTTGCGGGTAGGTAGCTTTATTGTTGTAGATAGGTAGTTGTTAAACTGTGATTTTGGCAAGGCAGCTTACTAATACAGCATCTTTCACGAACACTTCTGATGAGTAGCTGTAGCTACTGCTCCATATGCCTTTTTTGTCTCATAAGCAAAACATAAAATAAGAAACAAAAAATAAAAAAATAACCAAAAAGAACTTGAGCTTTGAAATTGAGCTCAGTTTGTAACTAGGTGACTAGTTTTGCTTAGAGTTATTGGTGGGATTTTGGAGTAGTGGGTTAGCAGGTCCTGGAGGATCTAACGTATTTGGGGGTGTTATGGGTCACCACCTAGTTATGGGTCACCCTCATTATAGCTTTAAAGGCAAGAAAATTGACAACCACCATTCCACAACTAGTTCAAACATGTTTATTTTTGAAAGAGTTAGTGAAATTAGCTCAGTTTGTACATTTATAAAATAAAAAATCCTAGTCAAACAATCTCCACTAGAGAGGCCCATCAGTGATATGTTATGATTTATTTATTATATGGTAGAGAACAAGAACTAAAAGTAGAATTCTAGCAGTTCTTTTTACCTGGGTACAAGTAGAGATAGGTATTACCTGGATCCCAAGTGAAAAAAATTGGACCTGCACTCTTTTCAGTTCAAGCTATAGGTTTGAAAATAGTATAGTATTTGAAAATATATAACTCCAATTTCTTGCTATTTATTAAGGAGTATATATATATCTTGTAGCTCTATTGACTCATATCTTTAAATATAGATTGCCTGGTATATTCTGTTTACTTTGCTGCTATATAGATTGAATAGAAATTTCTAATACTGCCTGAATTGCTCTCTCTCTACTCCAGAGTCTTTTTTCTTCTTTCCTGATATCTACTGTTCTCCTGCAAGTACTCAAATTATAAATCATATTATTTTTTGGTAATCAGTAACCTTGTATCTGATACCTGACTCCTGAACACTACTTAATTGTTTCTGCAACCAAGATTTTCAATTGATAGAAGGTAGTGATATTTTGTTTTAGTATTTGTTAAACTATCAGTTTTACTGAGAGGTTCAGGTATGGTCACTTTGCTACATTTACTCAAGAATAATATACCAAGCTCCAATAGAGCTAGAAACCTAACTTGAGTTATAATATTGACTACATAGATGTTGTACCCTTAGAATTTGGAAATTTTCTAATTACTAAAACAAAAACTAGAAATAGTTGAAGATATTTTATTATAAATATATCATATAGCTCAGAAATAGCAGTGCTTAAGATACAATAGTTCTAACCAAGATATATTAAGCAGGAGTCATATCTTCATGAGGATACAATTAATATATACCTGCAATAAAATATTTTTTATGATTTTAAGCATATTAAGAGTTTAAAGCCTTTGAGCAGTGATATATCAGAATAAAGACTACTAGAAAGTAAGGGGAAAGGTAATTCTGCATATTATAAACTTTGCAGGGTTTGTAGAACTTGATTTCTAAGACTTAATAAGAAGAAAACATACTAATCGGAAAAGAACAAAATACTTAGATAGTATTAGAAATTTCTATTCAATCTATATAGCAGTAAAGTAAACAGGATATATCAGGCAATCTATATTTAAAGATATGAGTCAATAGAGCTACAAGATATATATATACTCCTTAATAAATAGCAAGAAATTAAAGTTACATATTTTCAAATACTATACTATTTTCAAACCTATAGCTTGAACTGAAAAGAGTGCAGATCCAATTTTTTTCACTTGGGATCCAGGCAATACCTATCTCTACTTGTACCCAGGTAAAAAAAACTGCTAGAATTCTACTTTTAGTTCTTGTTCTCTATCATATAATAAATAAATCATGAAATATCACTGATGGGTCTCTCTAGTGGAGATTGTTTGACTAGGATTTTTTATTTTATAAATGTACAAACTGAGCCAATTTCACTAACTCTTTCAAAAATAAACATGTTTGAACTAGTTGTGGAGTGGTGGTTGTCAATTTTCTTGTCTTTAAAGCTATAATGAGGGTGACCCATAACTAGGTGGTGACCCATAACACCCCCAAATACGTTATTGGTAGAGGTGGAGGAGAAGCAGGTACTGGGGGGAGCAGAGGTGAAGGAGAAGGAAGCAGAGGTGAGGGAGGATGAAGAAGAGGTGAAGGAGAAGCCAGTGGAAGTGAGGGAGAAGGGAGCAGAGGTGGCTAGTCCTGTAGTTGCTTAATTTCTTCTTCTGAGGAATTGTCCTGCAGTGGAAAAGGGGGGTGAGGAAAGCCTCCAGAGGCTGAATCTTTAGCCCGAGTTGAAAATTCTAAGTAAAAAGTATATGATTAAAGTGGAAAACCACATACCACTTAAATTCATCAGCACTTTTGTCTAATAAAAGCCTTGTAGAGGGCAGGTAGCCTATGTGCTACCAAATCCAATCCCTAATAGCTGTGTTCTTGGTAAGTAACTTCTAAAAGGTAAGGCTGTAGTGATGGAGTATATGGAACTTGTGTAAGTAAGCATTGGAGGAAAAAGAAGGAGTCAGAGAAAAAGTTCAGTGGAGTCTTTTATTATGAGAGTTGTTGCCAAGACTTTTCACTGAGCTGTGATTTTTATTTGCTGCAGCTTTTGCTGTGAGTTTTTGTAGAAAATATTTTACTGGTAAATCTTTGTTTTGTTTTGCATGGGAATATTTCATTTTATAATTTTGTTTCGATGAAAGGTGATTTTGTGATAATAAAAATTTTGCTGTTTAAGCAGAAGTGTGTGAGTGTAAGTCATCTAGTTATAGAGCCACTGGGCTCATAACTTGTTCAAATGTAGATGGTATAGCACTATCTTAATAACTTTGTACAAAAATATAACCCAGTAGAAATAGTCTACTACAAGCATGCTAAGTGAGAAGGAATTTTGTATAAAGGTAGATTGGTAAAACTTCTTGTCCTTAATTCTCCTAAGCAAGATGGGTAGTAATGCCTATGTATACAGGTGCATATCCTTTACATAACTAAAAGGAAATAAAAGGAAAAATATAAGTATTGACATGTTTGACTGTAACATAACTGAAGTAAGAAAAACATAAGTGCCAACATGTTTGACCTTGAAGAACTGATAAGGAAATCCCATAAAACATAAGTAAATTTGAAGTGGTGTAAGCAGATAATTAGAATATAATTGTAAATCAAATGACTGATAACTGTATATAATACTACATAAAATGTAAGAAATAAACCAGAATACCAGATAAGAAAACACATGATAATTCCCTAATCCTATCATGAAATATTAATAAAATATATGTAATACATACTCCAGCTATAGTAATGTTTGTAGTCTAGAAATAATACTACTAGCAAGTAGAGGAATATACAATATTATCACATGAGAATATACATATGAAATGAATTAGAAAATTCAACAGCTACTATTCTATGCACTGGCAGTTCCGAGTTGTTCAAACCTGGATGCCTTTTTTTTGGCTACTAGATACTACTATTATTAACTTATTCCTTTTGGCAAGACAGAAAATAGGAGGCAAGAGTACCTCATATTGGCAAGTTCATGTCAAATTTAGAGAACTTGCTTGAAATCTAGTTGATGAAGGCTTTTAACAGATTAATCCTACTTGCAGTCACCAACTCCACTCACTTTCAAATCTACTAAGTAGAAATGGTCAGCATTGTTCTAGTACAACTCTATTGGATAACAATACTCTTAGCAGGGCAAAGGGCTATATTACAAGATCTACCTCCCTCCCCCTTATGTGTCTAGATCCAGTTCTTCATGAACTTATCCAAAACCAAACACAATATTCAAGTTGGCTACAGCTCTCCTGTTTTTACTAATTTCTTTCTAAGTCAACTCTCAGGGGTGAGCCATATAGGATCTTTTATTCTGCACCTGATGGCCCACATGGTACTGTTCAAAGAACAAGTTTTATTTGTACTCTTACTAACTTTCCCATTACTCTTTGTAAGAATTTTTACTTTAGGCTCGGTTCAGCATGTACCAATACAAATATATCGCAATAAAAGTTAAAAATGGTATATATGCCAATAAAAAAATTTAGCAGTAAAATAATATATATGCGTTCAGCAAACATGCCACAAGTGTATGAAAAAAAAACAGAAATTGTAGTCATACAACTTAGCTTAGGGCAGGTATTGATGATAAACTGTACTGTAAAAAAGTTTTGAAATTCTTTTATAGTTTTTCTACTGCATTGCAGAATTGTTCAAGTTTATCTACAACTATGTAATTGGTAAATATGTACCAATTAGCCTCTACCTTCTGAGCTTCTCAGTTATAACAGGTATATCTTTATGATTTTCATTCTACTCTTAGTTTTAGTAACAAAATCTACAAGATAAAACTAGAGGATAACAATTGAAGTTTATTTATAGCCAGGAAATTACAAGTAACTAGATAGAAATAATAGTATAGAGTTAATTCTTATATTTACTTTTTTCAATTAATAAATGAAACTTTTTATTATAGTTGAAAAGTTTACATATTTTGTAAGTGCTATCTCATGGTTTTAAACTTAGCCCTAGTATACAAATATATGATAAATTTTTATATTAGCAATAAAAACATATTGTCATTTGATAACAAGTACCAAACACACCCCAATATAAAAACTTTTATATGCTAAAAAAATACTATAAAAGTCATTTTTATGCTGCAAAAGTGACACGCTGAACAGAGCCTTTGTTTTCTTCACTTATTTAATTCAGCTTTTTAGTTTTTGGACAACTTTAATCTTTGAGAATTTCCTGTTTTTGTTATTTTTTTGGTTATTATAGTCTTGGAACTTCTCAGATTTTTGAGCTCATTTGCCTCATATCATGGGCAGTTTTACAAGATCTCTCGTAGGATATGAATGTGGAATACCAGACAGCTAAGGATTCTAGAGGCCTGACCATCCATGCTCTCATAGGAAATAAAAGAATCAGTCTGGCATGAGAATTGCTTGAACAAGAAGGAAGCATTGATATCTCTAATCTCTGGTTGTCCAGTATCCTACTATAATGGGAGCTCTCCTAGAAAGATGGATCCTAAGGATGTGATACCACCAAACTTTGAATTTCTTGAACACAGTTCTTGCAAAATGTAAAGAATAAAAGTGAATGGTGAAACTGTTCAAATATGTATGGTACAGCATTATCTTAATAACTGTGTATGAAAATAAGATATGATAGAAGGAGTATATGGTAGGCATGCTAAGTGAGGAGGAGTTTTGTATGAAGGTAGATTGGTAGTAGTTCTTGTCCTTAATTCTGTTAAGCGAGATAGGTGGTAAACCCCTATTTATAAAAGTGTGTATTCTTTGTGTAACTAAAAAGAAATATAAGAGAAAACATAAGTATTGATGTATTTGACTGTAATATGAGTAGGAAAAACGTAAGTATAAATGTGTTTGACCCTAAAGAACTGCTAAGGAAATCCCATAAAGCATGCGTAAATCTAAGGTGGTGTGAACAGATAATTGGAATATAATTGTAAATCAAATGACTGACAACTGTGCATGATGATGTATAAAATGAGTGTGGTTTTTTAGAAACCTACACATTGGCCTTCAACATCAAAACATTTATTTTAGCATGGCCATATAGGTAGCCCTCTAGAGCATAGTCCTAATAGCTCAGAAAATATTTTTGAGCTTCTAATGACCTCTCTAGCCTGTTTTATGTACAAAAATATAAAATATTTTGAAAATAGTTTTTTTTCATAGAAAAATACTAGAGCTTTCTGGCTATCTGTAGAACCTGGTTTGAAATCACTAGGTTACAGAGGTGTGATGTTACAAATAGTTAAAGTAAAGATAGTTTTTTTTGTTGAATTATATTGCATGTGGGACATCATAAATCCACATGAAAATTATTCATACTACAAGTTTGGAGGAACAGTTACAATTGGGCCAGATGGTTAAGCAGCTAAGGAAAGCTCTACTGCTTAAGGAGGGATTGCCAAAAACAAAAAAACATGGAAGGCCTCTAGGATCTAAGAATAAACATGGTAGGAAAACTACATGAATAATATATTTTTGTATATTTTAAAGCACAGATATATACTTTACATAGTAAATAACATTTTAATAGAATTACTTTATTTTTAAACTTTTTTATTACAGAAGAGAAGTTATTCTAATGTGGAGAAAAAGAAAAAAGTGTTTATCTCAAGATTGATTTTCTCTGGTTGCCACCCTTCAAACCTGTTTTCCTGGTAACAATCAACAAAGCCCATGTGTAGGTTTCAACAAAACCACACTCAAATGTAAGAAATAAACCCAAACACCAGATAAGAAAAGCATGCTATAATCCCCTAATCATGTCATGAAATATCAAATGAAATATACAAAGTACGTACTCCAGCTATGGTAATATTCATAGTCTAGAAGAAATACTAAGTAGAGGAATATACGATATTATCAAGGACAATATACATATGAAATGAATTAGAAAATTCAACAAAAACTCAATATCATTAAGTCCAAGGTTATCTCAATTGAAGTCTCTCAAGAGGATATTGATTGTATTGGAGTAGAGGAGTTCTCATATAATCTTTAAGTAGTCGGACTTATACTAAAAACTCTCCCATCAGGTTAATGTGACCAACATGAGTATACCCTTCTCTATAAGAGTTGCCTGACACCATTACCACATCCCCAAAGGGCCTAAGATGTTAGCACACTCTTAGCAGCAATATCCTATATGCATATCAGTTCCTACAAGGTGTTTACCAATATACCTGCTAGAGAGAAACCTTCCACAAATTGGATCCTTGTCAGTGGCTAACTGTTGAGACACCTAGGAGAGCTAACCTAATGGCTCTCTTCCTATGTACAATAATCTATACAAGTACTCCTAGACATCAACTATCTTGTAGTTAAGTTCTATCTACTTTGATTGCAAATAGAGAAGGCCTACGATGGTCCCTTAGAGAGCTGTAGCAATGGTGGGACCCATGGGTGCTACCCATGGTCCCTCACACCTGGCATACTACTTACTGCAATAAGAATCATGCTATTAGAGTCCTCAAATAACCCATGAAGAGCTTATAGCAAAGGGGTATATGTAGGCTTGGTAGGCATAAAACCTTCCCAAATGTCTCTGATACAACCCAGAACTCCCTTGGAACCCTTACGGATAGCTCATACTAACTCCATTAGTTTTGGTCTATTTTACTCAGTTCTTTCTGGAGAAGGTACTTGACCTTCTCACCTTGGCCCCCTTATATATCCTGCAAAAAGCCTCTGGTCAGATGGATGGCAGCAACCTATCCAGTATTATGGACATGTCTTCATAGACTCCACTTAACTAGCAAGACAGCAACTTCACCTGTTTTGGTCCATGATGCCCGGGGCGAACCCTGGAGCCAGAGATACATGTTAGGGATAATTCTGCCAAGTTACAGCATGTTTGAAGCACTATAGCTCCTTCCGTACTCTTTTAATCAGTGTGCAAGCAACTGTCCATCAATTGTTATTACATAACAAACAATCCTAACAGTTTCCAGAATTCCTTCAAGAACATGTCTGATAGAAGGTAGGGTAATAGTGTCTTAAAGGTAAGGTAAGTAAGTCCATAGTAACATGAAACTGGTCTTTCTAGTAGGGTAATATGACATCCTTGGGCAGGGTGACTTCATCCAGCCTTCAGACCTATTCTTAAGCTGGAGTGGATATAGTCACATTACTTTCACTACTTAGGTATACCTATTCCTCAAGTACCTTCAGTTCTTAGATATATCTAGACCATCGAGTATCCCTTGGACATGCTCCAGTATACTTATCTAGTCTACTGTTTAACCCCTTGATCTCATGTATGGGTATTGTAACATGTTCAGGATAGGGCGCTAGTTACACTGCTGGATTGAATTGGAGTCAAATTCGATCTGCCAGAGAGTAGCAATTCTAGATTCGCTGAGGAAGGCTTTGATGGTGTAATAGGAACATAAAGATAATTGTTCAACTGAGTATATTAAAATACTGTCTGTCAAAGTCTGCCATTTCCAGAGTGGAAGATGGTAGTCTTTCTAAGTACATGTGTTTAAGTGTGGTCATGAATTCTCACTCATGTTCTTACTCAACTAAAATATAAAATAACCAAGTATCAAACGATACTTAAAACAAATCATAAAACGAACCAAATATCAATCAATACTTAAAACAAAATATAAAACAAACTAACTGAGTACCAGGTCCAGTTACAGGCATAGATATAGGTTACTATAGCTCTATAATGTAGAATTATTATACCTCCATCCCAACCTAAGTACTAAGCAAACAGTGTGAACTCTTAACAAAATGCCACCCTCATTAAGGTGCTGAGGATTGAATCACTTTATATAGCAGGTAGTAGTATTTTAAGTAGTAGATAACAACATACCTTACTGAGAGTATCATCTCACTGAGGGCTCACACAGTCTACTCACTTTTGTTTGGTACTTTAGTTGATATTTGTTTGGTACCTGTGTTGGTTTTGCATTATATTGTTATGTGGATTATCATTGTCCTTCTTGTCCTACTTCTCACAGATCGTCTTTTTAGTACCATGTGTTAGGAGGTAGGTAATTCTAGAGTGAGGTGAGTATATACTAGGTCCTGTAATCTGCTGTTTTGAAGATAGTCAAGGAGGCTTGTAAAGATAGAAGTAAAGTAGAATGAATATATTGATCAGATCTCTTCTTCGGTCGCTGATGATAAACTTAAAGCTAGAGTATTTTTTTTTTTTTAACTCATTGATTATTTGTTTAGGGTACAAAAAATGTATGGAGCGCTAGCTATGATGACAAAAAACCCATATTCCTCCTCTCGCCACAGGAAAAAGCCAACCCCCCAATCTCCTCTGATATGGAGCCAACCACACATCGTGCCTCAAAGAAAAGAAACCCAAGCCTGGCTAGATGGACAAACAAGGAAATCCTAACTAAGAAGAAAGCAAGAAGGGCCAGGAAAACCCGCTGAGAAATCCTAAAAAGACAAAAGAAAGATGAGTAGCAAGCCAGGTAGGGTCCCGAAGGACGAATCCACTCATTCAAGTAGGAAGCAACGCCCGAAGGGCGCTAAGATAGGGGGCCCCCCCCAGACCCACTCCAAGGAGGTAGTGCAATACAATGGAGGGAAGGAGGAGACCAGCTGGCTGTGAGCAATAACGGGGGGGAGGGGAAGGTGTAGCAGTAGGGGGCCATCCGATCTGACCGTAGGGAGAGGAGAGCGGAGAGGTAGACCCAAAGACCTTAAACATCGTCTATCGGTAATCGCATTTGTGTCTGACTAGGCAGCCTCTTAGGGGAACAAGAAAATGGGGAGATCGACTGTAGCCTGTTGGCTGTTCTCCCCTACTGCAACTGTAGTCCTGGCTGTCTGACGATGGTAGTTAAGGGGTTGCCGACCGTGAGAAGGCTAAGCGAGGCCAAGTTAGGAGAAGGAGAAAACTCCCCACTATGTGTGGAGGGAGGAGAAAGGAGGAGTAAGGAAGATCATCAACAGCCGCCTAGGCAAAGCAAAGCAGGTGTTTTACCACATCTCTCATGTAGTCCCTTATTCGGGCAGAGATAGCGTCACCATAGTGGCAGGGATCCCACCACCTGCCAGCCAGCCAAGGAGGGCATCCGAACGACCAACTCCCAAGAAGAGAAAGGGCCCTGCGATGGTAGACTAAAGTCAATACCCTGGGCGTGAGAGGAGAGAGAATCCAGACTCCTCTAGGCTGAAGCCAAAGGGAGGAGTAGGCGGGAAAGTGGTGATAGTTTCGCGATGAAACTCATGGTATTGAGTTTTCAATCGCTAGAGGTGTAGCGGAGATGGAGGACAAAACTTAAAGCTGGGGATTTTTTTTTTTTTTTTGTTTAACTCATATATTATTTGTTAAGGCACAAGAACCTGGATGGAGCGCTAGCTGTGGCAAAAACAAAACCTTAATATCAAAAGCAAGGAACAGTAACGAAATATTTCTCCCCCAACAATCCCCGCCTGTGAGTAATCCAACCGACTGCGCCCGCCAAGACGACTGATCGCAAAACGAAAGACAAGTCTCCTCCCACACAGAGAAAGCACAAAGTACGGAAAGTCAAACAAAGCCAGGAAAGACAACAAAAAGAACCACTATTTCAATCTGAAAGTAGGTTGGTACCGGGCGACGCCCATCCCCTGCCCATGGCGGGGGGAAAATTGGTTCTGGTATCGGAAATGTATCGTGCCAGGCCCCATAAGAGGTCCTTATCAGCCCACAGGGGAGCCTTGCAGGCCAAAGAATCTACTCCCGGGATATGGAGCAGTCTCGAGGAGGCCTTAGAGGGATAGGAGAGGATAGCATGTTGTATAGTCTCTAGCTCAAGGCCGCAGGCAGAGCAAGTGGTAGGTTTGTCTGGCTCGTTCCAGGGGGTATGGGCCGCTAGCTAGCTCTTTCCAGCTCTCATTTGATATATTCTTCCAGCCAGAAAGCGGTCCAACTCCATGTCGGGGTGCGGGGCCTTCGGCTGAGGATAGGAATAGTATAGAGGAGGGGAGTGTTAAGAATCCTACTGAGTAGGACAGAGCGACAGGTAACGATACTTCTCCTGAGGTAAGGTGATAGTTCTTAGGCCGGTGCCTATGCGGTCTCGATAGTCTAGTCCTATGACTACTATCTTATTCGCGCCTATCTCCTTTTCTTCTCCTCAGTCCTTACTTCGGACTTAATCTCTCCTTATTGGAGGAAAGACAATTTTTGGATTTCTTAAGATAAATCTTAAAGAGCATAAAGGTAGGTTTTATTGATAATAACTTAAAGGTAGGAAATAAACAAGAAGAACGTGTGAGGAGCTCATCCTTAGGGTCCTAGTGACCCCTTTATATAGTAGTTCTTCACCTGGCATGACTCATACCTCTTGTCATGCAAACCCTATGACTCATAACAATGAGTCATACGAAATCCAGCAGACGACTCCTATGAGTCACTGCTCAACATGCCTAAAACCAATTAAAACATAATAACCAAGTCAGGTGCGCAACTCGCATCACCTGAGTGAAACCCATGACTCATAAGTATGAGTCATGTGTGAAAATTATAATATCGTGTAACTCACTACTCTGAGTCATGAACAGGTAAACATAATAACCTATGGCGTACTAATGTGCGTCATGTGAAATCCCCACATACCTATAACTCGGAAGTCCGAGTTATGTGACTCGGAAATCTACCATGCTTAGTCACAGTTAGTGACAGGGGGGCCTGCAGTGCCCAATCCCGAGAAAGGAGGGCCCGAGTGGTAGGTTTTAGGAGGGAGTACTTCTGTGAAGAGGAGAGATTGTTGACCATCCTGGGGACCAGGTACCTGTTCACGCCCGGAAGGGTCCTCCTCCCAGTGATTCGAGCCAGGGAATGAGCAATGCCATCAATAGGGAGGTGGGATCGTATGGCAGGAGAGGGCCTGGGGGTCTTCCAGTGTAGGGGGTAGGCATTGCCGTTCAGCCTGATGGACAGGCCCCGGTTGGAGTCCGGGGTCCTTGTTGCTGATGCGGAGGAAAAAGACAAGGCGAGCCTGGCCGAGGCCGGGTTTATCTCAGGCGGTGAGCAGGCCATCCTCAAGGCCGCCATTCGGCGCTTGAAGAACAAAAGGACTACCAGAGGGGCGATGCTGGCGTCGCAAGGCAGGATCGAGGTAGGGGTAGAGTAGAAACAGTTGGTCACCTATCAGAAGACTTAGTTCCTGACGACCTCTATCTTGTAGAGTGTAGAAGCGTTAGGTACCAGGAGATCGGCCCCATAGGAGAGGATAGGAAGGACGAGTCTAACAGGGAGCCTCCTGTTGAGATAAGGAGGCAAGCCTTTACCGTGGAAAGAGAGTTGTCTTATGATAGCAAAAGCCCCCTGGGCGAGTGCCAACTATTTTACTAAGTGAGGAGAGGTTTCCAGGCTAGGAGTAAACCAGTAGCCAAGCCAGCGAACCAGCCCGGCGGGGTGGAAGAGGGTAACATCCAGGGTGACTGGGGTGTAGCAACGCGCCCCGTGGTCCGTTGAGGTCCTCCAGTGGGACAGTTTGGTCTTGGGCACAGAGAAGGAGATGCCTATAGCACCTGCCCTTCTCTACAAAGCTAAAAAATAGTGCTGTAAGCACTGCAAATTGCGCCTGTAAGAGAGAGAGGCCACCGTAACAGTAAAATCATCAACATAGAAAAACATAATCCCATTTCGGAATGTCCAAATGAAGAGGAGACACATAGATGACAAACAAAAGAGGAGAAATAGGGGACCCTTGTGATGCGCCCACCTGAACTGAAGAGAACACATTAGGAGACCCCTGAAAGAGAAGACGACAATGTTTGTTAGACAGGAAAGACTGGACCCAGGCGCAGATGTATGGTGGCACCCCCCTGGACTTCATGAAAGTAGTAAGTAGTATTGAATTGATGTTGTCAAAACCCCCTTTAATGTCAAGGAAGAAGACCGACGAGGCTTTGAGCTCGGGCCTCTGGAGGCAGCAGATCTCGTGGGTGAGGGTGGTACAGGCATCGTAGGTGCTGAGGCCGGGGAGCCAGCCGCACTGATTTTGATTGATTAACCCGTGAGAGCGGGCAACTATGGATAGGTGACAGGCAACAATCCTCTCTAGGATTTTTGAAACTGTCTGGAAGAGGATGATGATGCGAAAGGAGGCAGGGAAGGAATAGTCTGATTTTCTCCGCTTAGAGAGGACAACTGCATTGGCCTTTTTGAGAAAGGGAGGCCAGAAGCCGAGAGATAGCAGGGGCAAGAGAAGGTTAACTAGGAGGGAGGGATTAGCTGCCTGGACCTTGTTCCAGACCCTATAGGAGATCTGGTCTGGGCCTGGGGCTGACGAGTTTGATGACTTAGACAGGGCCCTGTGCACCTCCTTGGGGGAGAGAAGGGGTGAGTCGCAGAACGGCCTGAGGACAGATGGGGTGGGAGTAGAAGTCTAGTGGGGGAAGAAGTGACTCAGGAGAGCTGAATTGATCCGTTCAGGGGAGGAGAGGTCAGGAAAGGAGGGGAAACGGTTGGGGGCTCTTCCAGTAGCAAGACTTTTGGCCGTCCAGATGGAGTGGGAGTCAACCTTGGCTAGGAAGCTCTTCCAGTGCTCGGCCTTTGCCTTCTTGATGGCCTTAAAGTAGAGGGAGTGGGCCTCGCGGGCCTCGAGGTTGAGCTTGGATGAGGGGCAGGAGCGGGACCTCCTGGTAGCGGTATTAAAAGCACAGTGCAGCGAGGTCAAAAGAGGAGACCACCAAGGCTTGGACCTAAGAGAAGGGTGTTTTAGTAGGGCGGGAGCCAGGAGTAGGGCAGAATGGGCACCAAGGTGGCAATTGAAACAAGAGCTGAGGGTGGAAGCTGTAGGGAGGGAAGGCTGCGGCGGAACGTCGACCCCTTGCAGGGCATCAAGTACTGGCAGCCAGTCCACCTTGTCCCAGTCCGGACTCGGGAGGGCCTTGTGCATCAAGGGAGAGGAAAGTTTAATAAGTATGGAGACATGGTCTGAGCCAGTAGAGGGGAGATCAGCCGACCAGGAATGGTGGAAGGGAGCCAAAAGCTTATTGGCGAAGGGCAGGTCAAGAATACCAGGCCTAGTGGCCAAGTCAAAGGGGGACCTGGTGTGGATGCCAGGGGTGTTGAGCAGGTTGTAGCCAGCCTCGGAGGGTGCCTCAAAGTAGGGAGAGGACACCAGCAGATCCTGGTCTGAAAACTGGCGTAAAGGGTCAGAAAGGGGGTGGTGTAGGTTAAAATCCGTAAGGGTGGGGGAGGGAAAATCATGAAGAGAAAAAGCATCCGCCGGCGACACTGTCCGATGGTCAGAGGAAACAAAATTAATGGAATACAAATTGTAAATCCGAAAAACATGGAAAGACGATGAAAACAAGCCTTTGCGCAAGTGGATATTCAATGCCATTAAGTCAGGCCAATCAAAAAAACAGGGAAGAACAGGGTAGGCCCCGAGGAGCTCCTGGTAAACAAAGAAAGCTACCTTAGGTTTGCAGCCTGAGGTGACAGGGGGGGAGAAGGACTTATACATGGAGAAGGATGGTAGTTTCCCCCGCCAAACCGGGGGGTCTTGGAGGGCCACTACCTGGGGGGGAGATGACTGCGCAGCAAGGCTGTTAAAGAGGTAAAGAAAAACATTCCAGCTCCCAAAGCAGTTATGTTGAACGATGGAAAGAAATGGCAGGAATGAGGGAGATGGCGGCAATCAGTCCACCAAATTTGGATCTATAGGTTGTACTATCACTTATGGAAGGAAGTTGGAGGGAATGGAGATGGGCTACTAGATTCTCCTAGGGAGGTGAAGAAGGCAGCAGACTGCGAGGCAGGTGCTGGAGCACAGGGTACTGGGACAACAACGGGTCGGGGGGTGGCCAAGGAATCAGTTTCTGGGAGAGGCGGAGTGGGCATGTGGGCATTGCCCAGAGGGGCATCGTCTTGGTCCATGGTGTCATCCTCCCCTTTATCTTCTGCCTCAGACCCTGAGGTCTGCTGTATCAGCTGGGAAGGACGAGAAGGGCAGGACCTGTCAGTAGCGGGATGGCCGCCAAAGCAGTTTGCACACTTGGGAGGTGAGGCTGGACAGCAGCCGATGACGGGTTTGAGGAAGCCCAACTTGGGGCACATAGGGTTGGGCCAACGGTGGTTGGCTATCGTATGGTTCGATGCACAGATTGGGCAGACAGGAATGGTGGCAGTGCAAGCCGGGGCTGGGTGGCCAAACTTTCAGCAATGCCTACATTGCATGAATTTGTTCTTGGAGACCGCATTCTGGACATTGTGGAGCTTGGAATAGAGGAGGATCTTGGACCCAAAATGGGCCATGTCGGAGGGGGCGACGATGATGACCACTGAGGTAGTGGCCTTGCGGAGGAGGGGGTCGGGTTGGAGGTAGCGAGGACCAAAGATGTCGAAATCCTTGGCATTCTTAATGGACACAGCACATACAGGGAAGAGGTCGGTTTGGTCCTGCAGGAGGAAGGGAACTGGGAGGCGGTGGATGACTAGCTGGACCTCGTTGGGCGCGGGATGGAAGGTGCGGTAGGGGTTATCCCCAACTGCAAAGGGCTGGTTTATTTTGTTGGCAAGCGCCTCATAGTAGGGTGAGTAGCTGGTGCCAGGCGTGAGGGGATCAGTAGCTAGGAGGGTGATCATGACACGTGCATTGACAGTGGCTGAAAAAGATATGGGGAAGGGACACTTTTCCTCCCGAAGAACAGAGGCTCCAATGTCAGGGGCGGTGGCCGCCAGGCATGTTGCGTCGGGGTGGGGGACAGGAGCGGTACAGGGTGCGAAGAAGTGACGTTCTGCCGCAGGAAGGGGGGCAGCCTCCTGGACCCGGGAGGGGGCACCACCCGACGCCGCGACTTGGGCTACGGTAGTCACCTTCCTTTTGCCCTTGACGTTGGTCTGTTGTACTTGGCCCCTGGGGGGGGCTGCAGCACTGGTGTAGGAGGAGGAGGGGGGGACTTGTGTCAGGAAGGAGGGGGCGGGGCCTGGGCAGAAGGTAGACTCTTCCGGGAATTCACCCTGCGCGAACTGGAAAGTTGCAAAGGAGTGGGGATGTCTGGCCACAAAGGTGTGTGGGTTCCCATACCACACTCCATCAACCTGCATGGGGGAGTTGATGTCCTCAACCGGGGTATCTAGGATGTAGCCAGGAGGGGGGCGATAGTTTGCTCCAGGGGAAGCAGGAGGAGGGGGGGGCAGTGGAGGGCGCTTGGTCTGTTTTGGAGGGGGAGGAGGTGGGGGGCCCAGCGTGGCAGCCGGGGGGTGGGCAGCTGATGCCATGACACTCAGAGAGAGGTCGCGGACAGAGGCTTTTAAAGCAGGGAGAGAGGGAGGGTCCTTGGGGGCAGCCGTGGAGGACTGCTCAAGGGCCTCTAGCCTTTGGATGATGCTGCTGATCCCAGAGAGGGCGGTGCATAGTAGTGGAAGGAGGATGACTTCACTGGCAGACATCTCTTAAAGCTGCGACTCAGTTGGGGAAACTTAAAAGTAGTGACTTTTTTTTTTTTTTGATTTAACTCATATATTGTTTGTTAAGGTACAAGAACCTGCATGGAGCGCTAACTATAGTAAAGACAAAACCTTAATATCAAACACAACAAACAATAACGAGATAATTCTCCATCAACAATCCCCGCCTGTGAGTAATACAACCCACTGCGCCTGCCAGGGCGACTAATCACAAAAGAAAAGACAAGCCTCCTCCCATACGAAGGAAACATAAAGCATGGAAAGTCAAATAAAGCCAGGAGAGACATCAAAAAGAAATACCACTTCAATCGGAAATAAGGTTGGTGCCAGGCGACCCCCGACCTCTGCCCATCGCAGGGGTAAAGTTGGTTCTGGTATCGGAAATGTATTGTGCGAGGCCCCATAAGAGGTCCTTATCCACCCACAGGGGAGCCTCATGGCCTAAAGAGTCCACTCCCGGGATATGGAGCAGTCTCGAGGGGGCCTTAGAGGGACAGGAGGGAACAGGGCGTTGCATAGTCTCTGGCTGAACTGCGCAGGCAGAGCAAGTTGTAGATTTGTCTGGCTCGTTCCAGGGGGTGTATGCCGCTAGGTAGCTGTTTCCAGCTCTCATCTGATGTATTCGTCCAGCCAGAAAGCGTTCCAGCCCCATGAAAGGGTGGGGGGCTTCGGGCGGGGGGTAGGGGTAGGATAGCAGGGGGGGGGCCTGTAGTGCCCAGTCTCGGAAAAGGAGGGAGCGAGTGGTGGCCTTCAGGAAAGGGTACTTCTGTGAGGAGGGGAGATTGTTGACCGTCCTGGGGACCAGGTGCCTGTTCAGGCTCGGAAGAGTCCCCTTGACAGCGACATGGGCAAGGGAATGAGCTATGCCATCAATAGGGAGGTGGGATCATATAGTGGGAGAGGGCCTAGGTGTCTTCCTGAGGAGGGGGTATGCATTGCCCTTCAGTCCCATGGACAGGGGCCGGTTGGAGTCCGGAACCCTTGTCGCTGATGGGGAGGGAAAGGACAGGAGGAGCCTGGCCGAGGCCGGGTTTATCTTGGGTGGAGAGTAGACCATCCTCAACCCCGCCATTCGGCACTTGTAGGGAAGGAGGACTACCAGAGGGGGGATGCTGGACTCACAGGGGAGGATCGAGGTAGCCGTAGAGTGGAAGCAGTTGGTCACCCACCGGAGGACTCGGTTCCAAAAAACCTCCATCTTGTAGAGTGCAGAAGAGTTGGGTACCCAGAGATCGGCCCCGTAGGAGACGATGGGAAGGATGAGCTCCACGGCGAGCCTCGTATTGAGATATGGGGGCAGGCCTTTACCAGGATGAGAGAGTTGGCTGACGATAACGAAAGCCCCCTGGGCGAGCGCCAATCGTTTTGCGAAGTGGGGAGATGTCTCCAGGCTAGGAGTAAACCAGTAGCCGAGCCAGTGAAGCAGCCCAGCGGGGTGGAAGAGAGTGCCGTCCAGGGTGACAGGGGTGAAGCAACGCGCTCTGTGGTCTCTAGAGGTCCTCCAGTGGGAAAGTTCAGTCTTGGGCACCACGAAGGACGTGCCTATAGCACCTGCCCTTCTCTTCAATGCCAAAAAGTAGTGTTGCAAGCGCTGCACGTTGCGCCTGTAAGAGGAAGAAGCCACCGTAACAGTAAAATCATCAACATAGGAAAACATAATTCCCTGGGGAATATCCAAATGAAGAGGAGACACATAGATGACAAACAAAAGAGGAGAAATAGGAGACCCTTGTGGCACGCCCACCTGCACTGAAGAGAACACATTAGAAGACCGTTGAAAGAGAAGACCACCATGTCTATTAAAAAGGAAAGATTAGACCCAGGCACAGGTATATGGGGGCACCCCCCTGGACCTCATGAACATAGTAAGTAATGTTGAGTTGATGTAGTCGAAACCCCCTTAGATGTCAAGGAAGAGTGACGAGGCTTTGAGTCCGGGCCTCTGGAGGCAGCGGATCTCATGGGTGAGGGTGGCGCAGGCATCATAGGTGCTAAGCCCAGGGAGCGAGCCGCATTGGTTTGGCGTGATCAGGCCGCGTGAGCGGGTGATCATGGACAGGCGAGAGGCAACGATGCTCTCTAGGATTTTCGAAACAGTCTGGAGGAGGACAGTAATGCGAAAGGAGGCGGGGGGGGAATAGTGCAGTTTTCCTGCCTTGCAGAGGACAACTCCATTGGCCTTTTTAAGAGAGGGGAGGTGGAAGCCGAAAGATAGCAAAGGCAAGAGAAGATTAACGAGGAGGGAGGGGTTGGCCGTGTAGACCTTCTTCCAGACCCCAAAGGAGATCTGGTCCGGGCCCAAGGCTCAAGAGTTTGAGGACTTGGACAGGGCCCTTTGCACCTCCTCGGCAGTGAGGGGGGGTGAGTCGCGGAAAGGCCTGAGAATAGATGGGGTGGGGGTGGGGGCCTTGTCGGGGCAGAAGTCACTCAGAAGAGCTGAGTGAATCTGTTCCGGGGAGGAGAACCCGGGGATGGAGGAAAAGCGGTCAGGGGCGCCTCCAGTAGCGCGCCTTCTGGCTTTCCAGACGGAGCGGGAGTCAACCTTGGACAGGAAGTTCTTCAAGTGCTCTGCCTTCACCTTCTTGATGGTCTTAAAGTAGAGGGAGCGGGCCTCGCGGGCCTCGGTATTGAGTGTGGGTGCGGGGGAGGAGCGGGACCTCCTGGCAGCCGCATTAAAAGCACTGCGCAGCGAGGTCAACATGGGGGACCACCAAGGTTTGGACTTAAGTAAGGGGCGTTTTAGTGGGGCCAGGGCCAGGAGTAGGGCTGAAAGGGCACCGAGGTGGCAATTGAACCAAGAGCTGAGGGCGGACGCTGTGGGGAGGGAAGGCCCTGGCGGGACGTCAACTCCTTGCAGGGTCTCAAGTACTGGCGGCCACTGCACCTTATCACAGTCCGGGCTTGGAGGTGCCTTGTGCATTAAGGGAGAGGAGAGCTTGATGAGGATGGGGACATGGTCTGAGCTGGTAGAGGGGAGATCAGCCGACCAGGAATGTTGGAAGGGAGCCAAGAACTTGTTGGCAATGGCTAGGTCAAGAACGACGGGCCTAGTTGCTGGGTCGAAGGGAAACCTGGTATGGATGCCAGGGGTGTTGAGAAGGGTGTAGCCAGCCTCGGAGGCCGCTTCAAAGTAGGGAGAGGACACCAGGAGATCCTGGTCTAAAAACTGGTGCAAAGGGTCAGATAGGGGGTGGTGTAGGTTAAAGTCCCCAAGTGTGAGGGTGGGAAAATCATGAAGGGGAAAAGCATCCGCCGGCGACACTGTCCGGCGGTAGGATGACACGAAATTAATGGAATACAAATTGTAAATCCGAAAAACATGCAGAGACGATCAAAACAAGCGCCTAGGGGAGTGGATATCCAGTGCCATTAGGTCAAGTCGATCAAAGAAACAGGGAAGAACAGGATAGGCTCCAGGAGCTCCTGGTATACAAAAAAGGCCACCTTAGGCTTGCGGCCTGAGGTGACAGGAGGGGAGAAGCATTTATACATAGAAGAAGATGGCAGCTTTCCCCCCCAGACTGGGGGGTCTTGGAGGGCTACTACCTGGGAAGTAGAGGGCAGCGCAGCAAGGGTGTTAATCAGGGAAAGCAAAACATTCCAGCTCCCTAAGCAGTTATGTTGAACGATGGAAAGAAATGGAAGGAAAGTGGGAGTTGGCAGCAATCGGTCCACCAAATTTGGATCCAGGGGTTGTATTATCACTTATGGAAGGAAGTTGAGGGGAACAGAGACTGGCTACTGGATTCCCCTAGGGAGGCCAAGGCAGCAGATTGGGAGGCGGGTGCTAGAGCACGGGGTATTCAGGCAACAACGGGTCAGGGGGTGGCCAAAGAGTCAGCATCCGGGAGGGGGGGAGTGGGTGTGTAAGCCTTGCCCAGAGGGGCGTCGTCCTGGTCCATGGTGTCGTCCCCCTCTTCATCCTCTGCCTCAGACCGTGAAGTCTGCTGGGTTGGCTGGGAGGGGTGAGCAGGGCATGACCTGTCAGTAGTGGGCTGGCCGCCGGAGCAGTTTGCACACTTGGAAGGAGAGGCCGGGCAGCAGCCGATGACGGGTTTGAGCAAGGCCCGCTTGGGGCACATTGGGTTACGGCAGTGGTGGTTGGCCCTCGTGTGGTTCAATGTACAGATTGGGCAGACGGGAATGGTGGTAGTGCATGCCGGCACAGGGTGGCCAAACTTCCAGCAAGGCCTACATTGCATGAACTTGTTCTTGGAGACCGTGTTCTGAACATTGTGGAGCTTGGAGTAGAAGAGGATTTTGGACCCAAGGTGGGCCACATCGGAGGGGGTGACAATGATGACCACTAAGGTGGTGGCCTTCCGGAGGAGGGGGTCTGGCTGGAGGTAGCGTGCACCAAAGATATCGACATCCTTGGCGTTCCTGATGGACTCTGCGAGTGCAGGGAAGAGATCAGTCTGGTCCTGTGGGAGGAAAGCGACAGGAAGACCGTGGATGACGAGCTGCACCTCACTGGGTGCGGGGCGGAAGGGGCGGTAGGGATTGTCCCCGACAGCAAAGGACTAGTTGATTTTGTTGGCAAGCGCCTCATAGTAGGGCGAGTAGCTGGTGGCCGGCGTGAGGGGATCAGTAGCTAGGAGGGTGATCACGCCACGTGCATTGACAGTGGCTGAGAAAGAAACGGGGAAAGGACAGTTGGCCTCCTGGAGGACGGAGGCTACGATGTTGGGGGCGGTGGCCGCCAGGCCTGTCGCACTGGGGTGGGGGACCGGGATGATGCGGGGTGCGAAGAAGCAACGTTCGGCAGCTGGTAGGGGGGCTGCCTCCCGGACACGGGAGGGGGCACCGCCCAACGCCGCGACTTGGGCTGCGGTGGTTGCCTTCTTCTTGCCCTTGGCGTTGGTCTACTGTACTTGGCCCCTGGAGGGGGCTGCAGCACTGGCGTAGGAGGAGGAGGGGGGAGCTAGCGTGAGGAAGGATGGGGCGGGGCCCGGGGGGAAGGTAGACTCTTCCGGGAACTGACCCTGGGCAAACTGGAAAGCTGCAAAGGAGGGGGGATGTCCGGCTGCGAAAGTGTGTTGGTTACCATATCACATACCATCAACCTGTACGGGGGAGTCGATGTCCTCGACCGGGATATCCAGCACGTAACCTGGGGGGGGGCGGTACTGTGCTCCATTGGCAGCAGGAGGGGGGGGGGGGCGGCGGCTGGCGCTTTGTCTGGTTTCGGGGGGGGGGAGGAGGAGAAGGGCCTAGCGCGGCAGCTGGGGGGCGTGCGGCCCACGGCGTGACCCTCAGGGAGAGGTCCCAGACAGTGGCTTCTAAGGCGGGGACCGAGGGGGGGTCCCTGGGGACAGCCGCAAAGGACTGCTCAAGGGCCTCTATTCTTTGCATGATGCTGCCTATCCCAGAGAGGGCAGTGCAGAGTAGTGGTAGGAGGATGACCTTGCCAGCGGACAGGTCCTGCAGCTGAGAATGGGTTGGGGGAGAAATTGGAGGGACTGCCCATCCTATATGGCGGAGAGTGCGGGCTAGTTCTTCCCTTATCAGGAAGAGATGAGCTGGGAGAGAGGGGGTTGGAGCCCTTGACTCGTAGGGTGAGGCACGGCTGGAGGCTCACGAGCCAGACCTTGAAGGCCCCAGACCGGGCCCCTCCATGTTGAAGGGGGCTGTGCGGGGTAGTGAGGGGGCTGTGCACTTAGAGACTGAAGCCTAAGCTAGAGCGGAATAAGCTGTGTGGAGATGGTTGCCACACAAAACCCTGGAGTTTTGCCCAGCCGAAAGCGGTAATTTCTTTAAGCGAGAGGAAAGTAGAGGCCGCAGAGCGTGTTCTAAAAGCTAAGGTATTTTTTTTTTTTTTCTTTTTTTGTTTAACTCATATATTCTTTGTTAAGGTACAAGAACCTGCATGGAGCGCTAGCTATGGCAAAAACAAAACCTTAATGTCAAAAACAACAAACGGTAACGAAATATCTCTCCGCCAGTAATCCCCACCTGTGAGTAATGCAACCCACTGCGCCT
>LN891184.1:115863-125940 GCA_900010015.1 Tuber aestivum
GCCACACATGGGGGGAGGAGGAAGGGGGAGTAAGGAAGGTCATCAACGGCCGCCTGGGCAAAGCATAGCAGGTGTTTTACCGCGTCTCTCATGTAGTCCCTTGTTCTGGGAGAGATAGGGTCACTGTAGTGGAAGGGATCCCACCACCTGCTAGCCAGCCGAGGAGGGCCTCCGACCGTCCAACCCCCAGGGAGAGAGAGCCCTGCGACGGTAGACCGAATTCAATACCCCGGGCGTGAGAGGAGAGAGGAGCCAGACTCCCCAAGGCCGAGGCCAAAGGCAGGAGTGGGCGGGAGGGTGGAGAAAGTTTTGCGACGAAACAAAAAACTCACGATCAAAACCGTGGTGTTGAGTTTTCAATCGCCAGAGATGTAGCGGAGACGGAGGATGACTTAAAAGCTAGGGAGGCACCTCGATATTTATAGTCCCCGTCTGGGTGTTCACGGCCTACATCCAATCAGTTACTGACTATATACCTGCCATACTAACACTTCAGTGTCTTTGGAGTGTGAACTCCGTTTGACCCTGAAAACTAACTTCCCTGCTCTCTTCCTGGGTGGGGTGATCAGCTCCGTCAACGGACTTATCAATGACTCTTCTATGTGCATAGCTTAGAGTGCATGACGAAGATAACTATCTCGACCAGTGAGTAGTTATTAACCAATTGTAACTAGGTCTTCCGGATGACTCTAGTTTACGCAAGCTAAACGGACATGCATATTACTTCTTGTAATTGCATATAGACTTGCAGAGGTCGTAGCTCTATAACTAACTCACCCATCTGAACCAACTAAGTTTTATCTTGTAGAGCGGACCTCCTTCTATGTTATCCAGTAAAAACCCGTCCGTCGCATGCCTCGTATCTCCCGGGAGCTGGCTGCATAGATGCCTTATCGTTTCGTGCGATAATATGATATCATCACGATAACCACGGCGGGGCCCAGAGTCGAACATGTGACCTTATACATTTAGTCACATGCCGCACCGATTACGCTTCTATGTATAATAGCAGCTATGACAGAGGAGGAATATAGGCTACTTATCTTTGATAGCCATAATTTCCATGTCAATATATAGTTTTTAGCCTATTGTCTTGACAATAAAGTTACTCTACTGTACTTGCCCTGGCACACCACATACTGATTGCAACCTTGGGATGTTGCAATTTTTGGCTCCTATTAATACCATTATCTTAAGGAGATAAAAAACAGGTAAGTGCAGTATGAGTGGGGAATTGGCAAGGAGAATTTCTATGAAATTGTCAGCCTTGGTCATGAAATATCATTCATAGTCAAAAATATATAATCACTATTTTGGAATACAAGTTACGTCCTTATTCATAGAGATATTGTTTTACGCGATATCTCTAATCCAAAAACCCCACCACATACACCTAAACCAATTGAAGAAGTATCATCATCTGAACATCTTAATCGGCTTACCGCAGAAGAAATAAGCAAATTTCGTACTCTTATTAGTATTCATTAGTTAAGATATCAAGAAAAACTGATAGATAAAGAATTGGGATTTGAATCAAACTCACCTCAGAGCTGGAAATAACAATCACTATTTCAAAATATTGTCTATACTGCCCACTAAAGTATGTTGCAAGCAGAAGGGTGTAGGAATAAAATTTTAGATATGTTAGTGGCTGAGAAGCAGGAGAGGAAGAAGAAGAAAAAAAATTGATAGCATATATATACTATAGGACAAGCTTGATTGGATAAGGATGATGTTAATAATTTTGTTATTAACCAGGAGAAGGAAAAGAGAAGAAAAATAGAAGCTAAGAAGGAGTTGATTGAAAAGATAACTGGAACTCAACGTACCTTGTTGAGAGAGGTAGAGCAAAAGCAAGCTCATGCATTAGAGTATAAAAAGTGATGAATTCTTCTGAAAACCTGGAAGATATCTAGTCAGCATGAAGATCAATAAATAAAAATTACTGGAAAACTTCATTCTTTACTCAGTGAGTAAAAGAACATGTATTCCAAGTTCTCTGTTAACAAATATAGACCTTCCTCATATGGCACGCCTGGGTGGCAAGATACATGTAGGCAAAGATTTCATGAGGTGGACTTGGGTGATTTGGGTAGGGAGGAGGACATGCCTGAAAATAGTAGGAATAGAGAATCAGAAACTGCAACTCCAGAACCTTTTTTTCTGTAAATATTTTCAGAAGTATTCTCCTAAAAGAAAACAAATCTGAAGATAGTAGTTGTCTTGTACACAATTGGTACATTGCATGCTACAGGTATGTCCAGGAACTGGATTGGTATTCATTGTCCCCCTGTGTCTGTTGTCCTCCCATGTTTGTTGCCCGCCATGTTTGTTTCCCCCCATGTTTGTTGCCCCCTATGTTTGTTGCCCCCCATGTTTGTTGCCCCCCTGCCATTTTAACCTGCTCAGCCCCTCTGTGAGACAAAAAAACCGGAAAAGAAACATCAGACCTTACTGGATGTAATGATCCTACGTTATAGAGCTATGGCAACCTAAGTCTACGCCCATATATAAGACCTTGAGGTTAGATGGTAGACTAGGCACGTATGTTGGCACATGCCTGAGGGATATCTAATGGTCCAGATATTCCTAAGAACAGAAGGCACTTGAGGGATAGGTATACCTAAGTAGTGGAAGTAATGTGACTATGTCCATTCTGATCTAAGGATAGGTCGGAAGGCCAGGTGAGTTTACCCTGTCTAGGCGAGTCACGTTACCCTACCATGGAGACCAGTTTCGTGTTACCATGGACATACTTACCCTACCTTTGGAACACTATTACACTACCTTCCATCGGAAAGGTTCTTGAAGCGATTCTGTGAAACGTGAGGATTGTTTGTTACACAATGACAATCGACGAACACTTGCTTGCATATTGATCGGAAGACTATGGGAGGAGCTAGAGTACTCTGAACATGCTGTGACTTGGCAGAATCATTCCTAAGAGGTACCTGCGGCCCCAGGGTTCGCCCCGGGCATCATGGGCTAAAGTGGTTAAAGTTGCTGTCATACTAGTTAAACGGAGTCTTTGAAGACATGTCCATAGCACTGTATACATCGCTGCCGTCCGTCCAACCGGAAGCTGTTCTCAGGATATACAAGGGGGCCAAGGTCAGAAGGTCAAGTACCTTCTCCAAAAAGAACGGAGCAAAACAGACCAAAACTGACGGAGTTAGCATGAGCTATCCAGAAGGGTCCCCAGAGTAGTCCCACATAGTACCAGAGACATCTGGGAAGGTTTTATGCCAATCAAGCCTACACGTGCCCCTTTGCCATAGGGTCTTTTTCAGTTGTTTCAGGACTCTAATAGCATGAGACTTATCATGGTGAGTGGTGTGTTGGGGGTAAGGGACCATGGGTAGCGCCCATGGATCCCGCCGCTACTACAGCTCTCCACGGGAGCATCGTAGACCTCCTAAGTTCACAGTCAAGATAGATAGAACTTAGCCGGAAGACAGCTGATGTCTACGAGTGCTTGCATAGGTCATAGCACATGGGAAGAGAGTCATTTAGTTAGCTTTCCTAGGTGGCTCAACAGTTAGCCACTGGCAAGACACCGATGCGCAGAGGTTTTCATTCCAGCAGGTGTATTGGTAACCACCTCGCATGAACTGATGTGCATATAGGAGGTTTCTGCTAGAGTGGGCTGATACCTTAGACCCTGCAGGGACACAGTAGTGGTGCCAGCAACCTTTACGGAAAAGGGTATGCTCGTGTTGGTCGGGGTAACGTGATGGGGGAGTTTTTGGTATAAGTCTGACTACTTAAAAATTATATGAGAACTCTCCTACCTCAACAGAATCAACATCCTCTCAAGAGACTTTAATTGAGATAAGCCTGAGCTTAATGATATTAAGTTTTACCATTTACTTTTATTCTTTACACATTGCAAGAGCTGTGTTTGAGAGATTCGAAGTTTGATGTGGTCACATCATTAGGGACCATCTACCTAAGGGAGCCCCTGTTACACTGGGGAGGACAACTCCAATGACATAGTACATGATTTGTTTATTGTAGTTTTTTTTATACTGCACTTTGTCAGGAATAGGGTAGAGTTCAATATTGAGTTCCAAGAAATAATCAACTTATTATTTAATGCCTCTAACCTGTTCTTCCTATATAATTAACTTTTTATAACATATATTTCTATATAGAACACTAAGTTTCCACTCTGCAAGCACACAATAGATCCACACTGAATTTTAGACACTCTATGTAACCGGAGCTGGTGCTCAGTTACTTACTTTGTTTTATGTTTTTTTTTAAGTATTGGTTGATACTTGGTTAGTTTTATGGCTTGATTGAGTAAGAACATGAGTGAGAATTCATGATTGTACTTAAATACATGTACTTAAAAAGACTGCCGTTTTCCACTCTAGAAATGGTAGACTTTGACAGATAGTATTCTAATATACTCGGTTTAACGGTTATCTTTATTTTCCTATTACACTACCAAAGCCTCCCTTAGTAAGCCTAAGGACTGTTTATCTCTGGTAGATTATCAGTCCACTCCTATTGTACCTGACGACGTGACTAGCTCCCCGGCGTGAACACATTACACTCTAAGCTACAATGCAGTATATGATAGTAATTATTTTTAGTCTGCTATGATATCATATATGTTTTGGCATATACTGTAGAAACAATGAAATAAATAATATGAATAAAATTGAAAAAAGAAAAAAGTCTAATTAAGTGCCTCCAAGAAATGTAAATAATAAATTGTGAGTTTGAGATGTATAGTATAATAGATGTTGGTAGCAGATCTGCTCTATAGGGTAGTGATTTTCAGTGATCAGTATAACTGTTAGTGAGAAATTAAACTTTAGCTAATATATTAAATGCAGGATTTAATAGAATTATAGCAAAAAAAGGAAAAAAGATAGAATATTAACAGAGATTTCAGAAGATACTATAAAAACTCTTGAAATCCACTATCTCAGAACAATATATTGTGTGCTATTACTAGGAAGTATGTAATAGTTTGGCTGGCTATTTGAGAAAAGGATAAGCAGTAAGGTGAGACCCTATCTCATAATTTCAACTTCATGGCTACCATATACTGGTTCAGCAGTTGGGAATGCTTCATTAGGTTTCTATAAATTCTATATTGAGATTTTTTTTCTTTCTTTTGTTCTTCAGCCTCCAAAATATCTGCCTCCAGGCATGCTGTCCTAATATCCTTTCTCCAATCTTCAATCTCCAACCCAGAAGAGCCCTTGATATCTAATTCTAAATTCCTACTTTTATTTACTTGAATTGATAATCCTACTTTCCAGAAAACATGACACTGGCATATGATATCTTTTTGTCATATAAAACTTGTAGAAAGTGTCATCCATGCAAGAGGTTATAGTTAAAAGTCTAGGGTGCTGACATACAGTCTATTTCTCAACACTTTCGATTATTTCCGCTTAGAAAATTGCAATATCAGTATGCTTACAGATGAGATTCTTGAAGGACTTGTTGATAGCAATATCAAGGAGCTGAATAAGACTCATACAGCCTCCTGAGATAAGAAAGGATATGATACCATGGGATAGCATTTTTTGGAGAACCGCTAGGATCTTATAAGACTCTATTAAATCTATAGCGAATAATGTAGGCTGACCTCTGAGCATCAGAATAAGATAGTCATCAATGTGGTATAGGAATAGCTTGTCCTTCATATATGTTTTATCATTAACCTCAACTAGTACATTGGGATGTTATATAGACCTCTTATTTCCTAACTGCTTGCTTTTTCCCTGAAAGATAACCATTAGAGGTACCTACCAGATCCCATTTGCGAAGACACATAGAACCAGCGATGCCTACCTTTTATCCCAGCCCCTCTAGAAGGACTTAGCCTAAACAGTTTCCTCTCTAGTCATTTCATATGTTTCTTCTATCAAGGGATTCAAATAGGATTGGAGTCTTATCTAAATTGCAGAGATTGGAGAGCTCAAATCGGCAGACTGGATAGTAGAGAACAATATCGAAGAAAGAATTGGGTAGAGGCTATGAGTTTTGCCGCTTGAATTGCAACCTGTTAACTACTAGTGATTGGTATTCCACTGGTATGATACCTTTTGAGCCTTTTTTATGATGCATCTTAAGCTAATCTTACAGCATCTAAGAAAGACAGTGAACCACCCATTGCTAAACTGAAAAATGACTGTGCTAACATCTGGATAGAGCTCATGAAAGTGAAATATTGCTCGTACCCAAAACCATCCTCTTCTTATGATTCTTCCTTTCCTCCTACATGCTATAAAGTCTTTAAATAGCTTTTCTTCTAACTCTGGCCATCAGTATAGGTTTCCTCTCTCTTCTAACTGGACTTAAGTAGTTGAGTTAATACCCACACCCTCAATAGTAGTTTTTTTTTTTTCACCTACTCTCCAATTGTTCACTATGGAATACTATACAGCTCAGATGCTCCCTGCTGTATTGGCTTTCAATATTGATTTCACTTCTGAAGAGGAATTTGATAGTGTTTGAGAAAGGTCAACACCCTAATCCTTTGATGCTGGCTATAGGTATGCTTTAGATAAACTACTACCTTCAGGTCTTGTTTGTGGAGAAGACACTAGCTAATGGTTTTCGGTTTAGGACCTTGTCGTACTGTGTTTGTTTTAGTTGGAGCCATATTGATTTAGACTCACTGCCTGGCCATGCTCATAGAAAAAAAAAATGAGAAAAAAAAAAGACAATAGATATTGACTTCAGAATGCAGGAACCACATACTACTACCTATACTCCCTCTTTGTCCTTTGATCATTTTATATACAGTGTAAACCCCCAATGGAGAAGCTAAAGTCACTTACCAGTACAGAATTCAGGTAAGACACTATCACTCTGGTACCTGTTCTTCAAACATGAGAAATACTGACAATAGTCTTCTCTCTGTCCTCTATAGAGTTATAAAGAGTCACATTAGAAGATAAAATAATAGTCTGACCATTGGAAAGTGTTGAGATACAAGCCCCCCCCCTATCTTGAACACTGGATCGATGACTGTTTTTGATATTGTCTGTGCGAAAAATCTAATTTTTGGATCATCACTTATCACTCATTTTTGCAGATCACCGTTGTCTAACTGTTAACGGCAATACCCCGATCGCCTTAGGCGGCGGATTTCAAGAGTTTTTACGGTAGGAGATTCTATTCTAGAATATAATAAATAGTATACCAACTGCTAAATGACGATGGTCATATATTATTTCAGATTAAATTTGACTAGTAGTATGCGTGTAAGATATATAAAATACTATAAGATGAACATTATAATTGAAGATGTTTTTGGATTACGAATTACTCAGGAGCTGTATGGCAGACCCCGTGTTAAGATGACACCTTCCCCGGGTCCTTTCACTTAGGGTCTGGATATTGGAGGCATGCCGGAGGAACTGCATTACACGAGTAAATACGCCATCTCTCTGACACTCACCCTTCCCTCAACTAGCTGCCGGCGATTCGATAGGCTTTTGGATTGATTTCTCGGTATGCTTGATACGTTTACGTTTGGATTTAGACGATTGATCTTCGTAGATGGAATCAGTGTTAGCAAAGGTGGGAAGTCCCCGGTGGCCGCACGGAGAGGCGCCAAGAAGACCGGCCATGGGTGGGCCATCATTGGCACTCGGCCTGATCTTGCCGCATCGGAGGACAGCATGTTTTGGTAAGGGCTACTGGCCCAATGGGGTCGCCCACTATTTTGCCGAGCCAGTACAAGAAGCGCAGGTGATGGCGGGGGACTGCGGATTTTCTTCCGGGGACAATGAGAATCGTCCAGGATCGGTAGGAATCTGAAGAGGACTATGGGGATCCGGGGAGGAATATTGTGTCCTATGGGGGTTTACAACTGCTGGGGAATCAGACGTAATGACTAGATGCGGCCCCGGCGGATCGCCGGCCGGTGTTTATACGGTCCTCGGGTGCTTATAATTTTATAGCTTTCTCCTTCGTGGTTCCCTCTCGCTTTAGTTATTAAGCCTTAAGGGGTGCCTGCAAGCCAGACTTAGTTCCGAGTAAAATCAGGAGCTATGTTGTGCATCTCCCTTTAGAATGTAAATCATACTAAGACAGAATTTTTCTTACTAGCATACATCCCGTGAGAAGTTCTTAGCTAACAAAGCTTTATATTACTAATTGTAGTCTACAAAATTTACTGGCCCTGCGAGGTTGCGAGAAACCCCGGAAACTTCTCGGATAGGCTTCCACGGCGGGTTTTCGTAAGGCCACCCAGTATCCCTGGGTGCCCTTATGGGGCCCTGCCATCTTCCCTACCTTCCAGCAGAAAGCCCTGCGGCGGAAAAAAAAAAAAATCTGGTCGGAAGTGGACTGACTATGATGTGACCATCCTCACACTACCCCTGAGGCGCATGGACCGCCCGGTTGTGAACTCCGGATGGAATCAACCCGTATCAAACGAATTTCTAGACTATTTGTATCATGGGATTTAATTTCTATCAACATCGCACACATTGCCGATGCCCGTCAAGCAGAGGGTGGGATGTTGGGTGCTTTTGACGTTTTTGTGTCCCGGATTATGGACTTCCCCAATATCTTTTATAGTAGCTGATTCATGAACAGATCGCATTGGCTCCCATACCGATAATAGTGGCAGCCTAGTCTTTTTTTTTTTCGCCCTCCTGTTCCGAATAGAGCACGAGTCGAGTAGCAATATCATACAAGATATCACCTCAATTCAATTATCTCTGTATAGCTAGAGTTTAGGGTATCCTCGCGATCAGAAATTTGGGAGTGGACATGAAGTTTATTCTATGGATGTTGGACTTAACTAAAAACAATTAATATTGGAGGAAAGACTTGTACTTCTAGTTCTAGCCAATCAATTGGATCGTTTGAGAGCGGATAGTTTAAAATTTATAAAGCACCAGGAGAAATGGAGGCACCCGGTGGGTCCATTATCATACTCGGCTATATCAGAAATTGGAGGGATTGGAACGAGTGATGGGCTGTGACGGAATCCCATAAGGAGTCCACCCGGGTAGTTTCTCCTATAAAATCTCTTGGTGTGGAAAATTTCCTCGTAGTGCGCCACTGCAAATCCAGGCCCTCCCGTTCTATGCGCATGGGCTCGTGTTCCCATAGCTATAGAAAATGGACATACAGGAAGGTATCCTAACGTCAACTATCATGAACCGGGACATCGCCGGGATGCGGGATCTGGCGATTGCGCAATATTTGAGACAGCTCCCCGTGCGTATTTTGGATATATATAACCTTAGAAAAGCCAGAAAATGTAAAGAAAATAATGAAATCAATGCTAACAAAGGAGGGATGATAGGAGGCCATATGGGAGAGAACTAGAATATGCTTGGAGGTCAGTATGGAAATAAAAAGATGGGAAGTGGGAGGATAGCATACAAGAATGTCATAGGAAATTGGGGAAGAAAAAAAAAGTCAAGATCGGGGCTTCCGTGATCGAAGTGACATATGGAGAGGAGGAATAGTGGTCCAAGATGTTTTTGAGGAGAAAGGGGTAGGTTTCGCTTGGGTAGTTTGCTGGGAAACAAAGTGGTTTTCAGAGGCCAAATTCCACTCTTCATCGCTTAGTGCTTCCACTTCACCACCATCAGAAGCCTGTGAGGGAGGACTTCCAGAAATCTCAGTAGGTGTAACAATAGTAGTAACTCGAGGCTGTGAAGGGACCCGGTTGGTTTTCGGGGGTCTTCTGTGTGGATTCTGACCCTTTCTTGCATCTTTATTGAGTCTGGCATCTCGTAGCTCAATAAGTTGGACACCGGAAAGAATCCGTGCTTCAGACAGCTTACGACGATCTGTTTGGTTCTTGAGAGGTGCGGCTTGTTGTAGGCGGTATGACTGTTCCTGATACAGCTCACACTGGGCAACTTCAGTCTCTAGTTGATGGCCCAGTTCTCGTAGGATAACTTTAACACGTAAAGCAAGCCGTTCGGATGAAGCCGTTATGGTGGAGCCAGTTGGAGGGGGCAGTGCAGACTCGGTGAGTGATAGGGAGGCTAGACTTTCATCTAACATTTTCTCTGCAGCGATTATTCTCCGGCGGATATCCTTGCTTTTCCTAGGACTTGAAATAAGACCCATTGT
>LN891184.1:126964-154321 GCA_900010015.1 Tuber aestivum
GACTTTCCAGCAAGCGCTGTTGAGGGACATGGGCTGCTTGCTGGCTCTTGCGGGTTCCAGTAAGCCGGTAATACAGTGTTGTCCGAGGAACTCCATAGATCTCTACCGCAGCAGGGACCCCCCCTTCCAGGCCACCCTGAATGGCTTTGATGGCTTGTTGAATCAACTCTTCATGATGGTCGTGAGCACGAGGTTTCGTTCTACCCATGGTTTGGTTTGCGGCTTGCAGGTTGTTTACTTCACACTACAAGCGGGGTATCTCTATGTTGTCTTGTCTTTTCTGAGACACAAAAAGCAAATCCCGCATCCCTGCGACATCCCGGTTCCCCGTAGTTGACGTTACCAGTAGAAGGTGCGAAATTAACTTAGGTCTGATAGGGAGAAAAAATCTGTTGCGATGGTCGGGTAACCCCTGTTCAGCCTCGCTGAACTTAAGCCATCGCAAGGCCGCGAGATCCACAACACAACTCCTTGAACCCAACCCGACGAAAGAATCCGGATAAACCCAAACAACCCCGGACCCAACGGAATTCTTGGTCTTTACTGCAGTTTGTTGCCAAGATAACGTATGGCTCGTTGCTGTGTGCTTACGGATGGACCGGAAGTGACAGCTGCCGCATGGTGACGGTTTCCCGATGCGGGACTCTGAGGTGTCGTACAGAGCGCGAGTCACTTCCTGCAGACCCGATTCGGAATACAATTTCTTTTCCGCGGAGTTGGTTAAACTTAATTCCGTGGACTGATACCTCCGATATCTTAAGCGAACCCGTTGTTCCCTCTTTTCTATCCTTTATGGTAACATCTCCCATCTTGCTCTTGTATATCTGTCACAGGGCTCTTTTGTTAAGAAAATATAGTATGTTCTTCAAAAGAAAGCTAAGGCGACAGGTTCCTGGGATATGGGCGAAACTAGTACCTGTCCCCTTTTGGACGGTCTGATAGGGCTACGGAAGAATTATTTCTTATTGCTGGTCGCGAGAGTCTCCTCAGGGAGCTCGAGCTTTAGAGGAAAAAAAGGGACTTGCACGCCCTGGAACTCCGGGCCCTCCTGAGACTTCAATCCGTTCGATTTCCCTCTAGCATGGGGTCTGGAGGCGTCGTGATAGTCCGGGAACTACCCGGGTGAGAATGATCTCGATAGGGTTCGAGATATCCTGGGATGTGACTTTATATTTTCCCCCGGGCTTTGTTAGAGGGCTTGCGCTCTATGATTGATTCTTGGGACTATGCTAAGGTTCGAATAGTGCATCGGTTAAATTTTGAGGATTAACAATAAATCCCGAGGCCGTGCAAGAGTCAGGCTTATTGGCGATTTCTCAATTGCACAATTCTTCTCATAGTAGCCTGCGGCGGCGATGATCTTGTCTTCTCGCATGCGATCAGGATTACTTGGTAGGCCAGATGTCTCTTCAATATAGAAGCCGTTGATCCTCGATCGGTTCCTAGTGTTTAGGGGCCGTTAAGCTTATGCACGGTTCCGAGACCACGCCTGCTGGGCTCCCTGATCAGCGGAGTGTGATCCCCACGCCATTTATACGATCGCTGTGGTCAGAGGTTGTTGTATCGCCTTATCGGGCTAACTGCGATAGTGCTAGGTTGGGTTCGCCAGCCGATACATAAGAAATAGGAGGGTTTTAGTTGCCATCTGCTTTTTATGTTCGGGGTGGGGTTGCCTTTGCCTGGGCCTTTGTAATGGTAACCGGGGCCGTATGTTGGACCTTTCCGGACATTGCTGCATATTTTATCTCGATTTCAAAGGCTCAGCGCAGGCGAATCTTGGAGTATCATGCGCCTGCCACCACCGATTCATTGCTGTTGGGGTCGGGGTGGGGATGGAACCGGGTGCCCGGAATTTCCCCTTTGGGTTTGCCGGAGCGGGGGAAGTGTTGGGCACCGGGAGGGGTTATTAGGATCCTCCCCACGATACTAGGGGAGGTGACTCAAATGTTCTATTTCGTAGGATTCTCAACCGTTACAGCTCCTAAAGGGCTGCAATCCGTGTTTCTCTGGAGCGCGGAACATAGCGCTCTAACTTAGATATGGTACTCGGGCTGTCGGGGGTCTGGACGCTTTCACCCACCTTGGATACCCAGCTTCGGACTTACCAGGACCATGGATGCCTGAAAGGGAGCTGCGAGAGGGTTGAGGAAAGGTCTCTTTCGAAAGTATCTTTCGTTCCGCCCACTATTTACTGGCCCGTCGCTCATAATGGCCGTGTTTTCTCCCGGCGCTTGCTCGCATCAAGTCATGGTATCTGTTGGATAGACGATACAGGCTCGTTTTATGCGGTGTAATGGGGGGGCTAATATTTCCCGCTCCACGTTGTTATTACACAGCTGATTCGGCACTATTGCAGTGGCAGACTTTGCTTCGGAATACAGCGGGCCCGGCTATTGGTCTTGTAGCTGTTCTACTGTGGGTGGCAAGGGCGGTTTGAGTGTTATTCAAGTCGACATCAGTACGGTTCACCACATGGCCATAGAAAGTATCCGGCACCTTGCCATTCATTAGGATACGACTTGGTATCGAGGCGGGTTCGGATACTTATAAGCAGCCAAGTGCTCTAGATGGCGAGAAGTCGGAGAAAACACTCACATTCGGAGAATACTTGCGCAAGTATAGTAGAATAACAATCGGTGCGTATCAGACCTCTCGCACGGATCTGGCTTGCAGATACTTTTTGTTTGCTACAAGTACACTATGTCCTCGCACCTTGAAGCTTTCAAATGAGAGCCACAGCCCCTAACTTTCCTGTGGATTGAGATGGCGGCGGTGGGCCGGTAAACTTCCACAAGTTTCGTGGGCTTAATGATTTCGTACCGCCGGCCATGCGACAAAAGATCATACCGCTCGCGCAAACAACATAGCAGCTAATGTGAGTATCGCAACGCTCATCCTCGATGCTCGCCTTCGGCCACAGTGACGAGAGCCCGGAGGCTTTCCCATTTGGGATGCTCAGCGCTCCCTCTACACTTCGAGCAGGAAGACCCTCACCCAGGTTTTGATATTTATTTGCGGAGGTCAGCCCTACAGGTGTGTTGCGCGTTATTGACATTGTATTTGTCACCGGGGACTTGGTCTAGTTCCGTGGGAATCGGATGTCTGTTTTTTTGGGACCTAGTACGCCTACGCTCCATTTCGCTACTGTTCTCATGTGCTGGTGGACGGCAGGCGGGCCTTTCTCGCTTTGCATGCATGCAGATGAGTTCGTCGGAGGTAGTAGGCGCACTGCATTGACTGATGGCGATCGCCGTGGGGGATCGGAGCCTGAGTGTTCTGGAACTGTAGCTTATGAGCTTATTCTCGTAAAAGACGGCAGTGGGGTAAGAAGCTTCTATTTTTCCAATTCCTCTCTTCGTCGCTCTGCCGGACGCCTTAGGTTGGCTCGGGCTGCGGCGAGGAAAATTGAGTGGTGCAAAGCAATTGCACTATTGGTAGTGAGTGAGTGTCAAGAGGTTTTCACGGTATTGATGTCCAATTGGTGGGCGTACCTGAGCGAATAGGGTAAATTGGATGAACAGGGGAAGCTGTAGAGTTCTGGTCGAAGCTAGGTCAAGTGGTGAGGGCCAGAGGGTGCTGATACCCCAGGCAGGTCACGTTTTTGTGGTACCTAGGTGCCTGTCGTCTCAAATATCTAAAAGCTTTCCACTCTCCCTCTCCTCTCCCAGTCTGGTTTTTTTTATTTATTTCTTCGATAGTATTTTTTGGATCTTGAGAAATTTGAACCATTGAAATTTCTCTCCATCGCCGCAAAATTGAATGTCCGTCTCGAGATAAACATTTAAGCTCACTTTCCCCCCCCCTGTCCCGAGCTCCTCAGATTCTCAGCACAACAGATACTTACACACCCGTCCAACTACTCACCCATCCTTCCACAAATACACTGCATCCCTCCAGCTATATATACTGATATACATCCTCGCACGACCGCGCGAACGGCAATGGCAGAGCGAACCATAGATAGTGGAGAGCATCGGCCGATGACAACGGACAGTGGCAAGGTACCGCTTAACGTTTTAAAGAAGTTCGTCGGAGACAACCCCAGAATATGCCGGCACCGCCCTCCTACCCTCGGCGGCATATACTGGACGGGTAAGCCGAAGTCGTTGGTGAACGATATAGATAAGAAGCGTCTCAACTCGACTCACAGTCTAAACACCAATAGGAAGAGGCGTCCATGGATTATAGTGGAGGAATTTCCCGATGGTCATGTTCTGGTGATGTATGTATTTATTTTCTTTTACCCGAATGTGGGGCTATAATATACCTGTAGGTAGTCGTACTAAGAGCTATAGGTCTTCAACAACGCAGGGGTACAAGGGGTGGGATGCAGTTGCGAAGGAACATCAACAATTCTTCCTCCCTATTTACCCAACTGCTTCGAATGATAGACCGGTGCTGAAGGTGAAAGAGGACTTTGAAAGGAGCTTTGTGGGGAAGAGCCTTTTATACCTCGGCATCGAAGTGGTCATTCATGCTTCTGAGCTGTATAATGAGCAGTGCCTGGGGTATCTAGACGAGAGCGCTGTATTGATAATAGGGGAGGAGAGAAGGCGCGTGCGAAAGGCGGAGCGAGCAGCTAGGTCGCGGGAGAAGCGGAAAGAGAGGCTCCCTAATAATACCGGTTGTGTCCAGGGGAATCGGGCCGATAGTGGGAATTGCCTCCATCCTGGTCCTGTTAGTGAGAGCTCTTCTGACGGTCTAGATTATCTAGGGGCCCCCGTTCGCCGAGGATTCACCAATGACTTGAGAATCCACTCAGCTGGTCGCGCAGACCGCCCGCGTCTCCCTGCAGGGAGTTTAGGTACTGAGCCTAATTACTCCCACATCCCTAGTCGGATCGGGTTTCCCCACGCTCGTCACAGCCAGGACCCTCGTGAGAACCACATCGGTCAGCAAAGCCACGATCTCCTTCAGGATAGCCGCTCTCGAACTCAGCTGCAGACCCGAGCCCATGGCTGGAATGAAAGTTCCTCCCTTCAACACTCTGCTCATCTGCAAACGCGTACGATTGTTCGATCCTCTGATCCGAGCCTTGACGATTGGGCCACTTTCACGGGTGTTTCAGGCGGACTGGGGGGCCCGGGGCAAGCTCGCTGCGGCTGTCAGAATAGGGAAAGGGGGAATAAAAATGGGAGCCAGAAGCGTCGGGAACGTGGTGAACGTCGCAAACTATTACAGGAGGGTTAGTGAGGATTCCCGGTGAAGGGTTTGGCAGGAGTTGGGGAGTTATTCTCATATCGGATTCGTCGCTGCCCGATCGACCGGGGGGGGCTTCTTTTTTACGGGCCAGAGGACTGGTATGGTGATTTGTCGTAATTCTTCAGTTTCGTCTTTTCCCCTAAGGGGGGGTGGTGCTGGAGAGTTCGGTATCTAGATTTTAGTTTGCTTCTTCGCTCCTGTTTATAGATGTCCCGGGAATTAGCTAGTTCCTTGACATGTCGGAATTTTCATATATTTCCACTTACCTTTTCATTCTCCCTCTCCCCTCAGCGTTCATTTGGTACGCTATTCGCGGCCGACCCCCATTACCTGCACCGTGGAGTTTCACTTCGAATCATCGAAACACAAAATAGTCGGAGTTCAACCGGAGAGGTGGACTCCTAAATCTTTGGCTTCTGGTTGGCTCTCAGGGTTAGAGATAGCTACAGCTCGGATTTGCTCCCGGCTGCTCGAGTACTGTAGCCGATATAAGTTTTCCAAGGTGGCTTTCCTGCACCGCCCAGCCCCTCTTAGTAGCGTTAGCGTGTGAGGAAGGGTACGTGAGATGCCAGCTGTTTGTTTTTTGCCTGGTTGTTCGGTTGTCCAGCTGTCCGCCTGCCTGCCTTCGGTCCATTGCACCATATGGCAAGGCCACCGCCTGCGAGCTTCTGGTGTTGTCGAGGAACATGACCTGTGTGCGGCGTTGTGTGTGCGTGCAGTGCGTTGCTGTACAGTATTGCACTATTAGGTATCAGAAGATGGTGTGAGTTGAAGTGTGACCCTGCTGGATAAGGTGCATATTCCAACAGGCGGTTGGTCGCCGGCATTGGATGTGGCTGTCGGACAAAGCAGGCGACGTTGCAGCGCAGGCGCTCACCTTAGGGCGCGCGCCTAGGCTTGTCAAACTCTATTTTTGGTTTGAGGAAATTGGATGCGCGGAAAGTGAATTATGCAGCCTAATCGGTCGCTGCCCTAATTTTTGGTGAAGGAGAAATAGATAGGTGTTTCGGGCTCTTGGCGAGGCGGCCGGGACAAATACATTTCTCCGTGGGATGGAGAAGCCCCCGGGGTTCCGTAGGTTTGCCTACATACCCAGTGTAGTACGGCCCTCGCACTCCTGCAATTGTCGGAATTCCTACTCCTAGCACTGTACTAGTACAGTGAGAACTCTAATACCAGTCACTGGGCGCCTTTGCCGGCAGGGTGTGGCACTTTCTTAACTGTTTATTGTTTTGGGCTGAGGCTGATGCGTCGGTTTTCGTAAAGATTTGTCACCCCCCCACCCAAGGGTGGGAATTTTGGGCATCTTAGGGCGAGACCAGAGTATTGGAGCTCCCGCAGTGTGTGCAAGAAATTGACTTCCTGCGATACTGGTAAGGGAGGGGGTCTGGTGTTGTGGTTGCCTCATCATGTTTTTGGGTTCCGGCGTTGGGGTGGTGCCTGCTGGGAAGTACTTGTACAGTAAAGACTCTTGGAGTCCACTATCTCCAGCCACCCTGCTAATCTCCGGATTCTGAGTCAAAGGATCCTGAAAAAGATTTTGTTTTCCCCGAGCGGTAACGCCACAGCATCCAGGGTTTATTGGATCTCATTAACCGGTATTCCCAATTCGGTTAACCTGTCGGACTAAACTTATTGTGAGTGAAACAGAGATCAGCGCCTACTACAGAGATAGTAGATTCCAAGAGTCTTTTACGGTACAGTAGAAAGGTAGAGCGCATGTCGGAAGACCAGTAGACTGCGTTGGAAAGTGAGCTATGGGCACTTGTGTTTTGCCACGGCTAGTTGTATTTGTTAGCAGATCTCCCAGGGCAAGCGTGGGTGTGGAGGCACAATACCAACAATGGATATGGATTCCATCCATAGCGGAGGCGCCACCTCTGTTTGCTTCTCTAGCAGAAGTCCCATCTGGAGCGGGGAATCGTCCCCTAATATATATATCTGTAAAAGGCCATGCATGGCAGGATCAGTGAGCCCACTATATAGCGAGAGTGCCCATACAAATGATTCTTATCTATTTTTACGGAGATTCTATTGGGATTCGGGTTCCGAGGGGAGGCGCTATATGCACCTCGCCGAACATGCTTGAGCACCGTTGTGGAAGTGGATTGATAATGAGGCTGCTGGAGGAATTGTATGGTAGTGCGATGAGGTATTTGAAATAGAGCTTTTGCGCGCGGTGAGCCTTGCAATGTGTGCTGTGAAGCTATTGGGCCTGGGGGGCTCCAGTAGATAGGCAATTCGGGAACCTGGATACCTCGGTAATTTCTTGTTAGAAGGCAGCCTTGCGTCTTTGGATCTTATTCGTCCGTCGGGGCTTGTGGACCCTGGCAGCTTTCCGCAGCCCCCCAGACACCACCAATTGGATGTGATTGTATCATACCGTAGAATCTTCGATTGAAAAGTGCATCCTTTGATGCGTTGTTGAAGAGTTGAGATCCGTGGTAACCCGGGTCGGTGTAACAGCGGGATTAGTTGCGCTTATATGTGAATCTTGTCCCCATCTGACATGATGATAGATTTGTTATGATATCATACTAGCCCGGAAATACCGCAGTAAAGCCGAGAATGGAATATATTCTGAAAAGGGGGGAAAGACGGACAGTGCTTGTAATCTCTCCTCTGAGATCATATCTCGTTAGCTTAATATTTTCCATCTGCCCCAAATCTGGACCGATATCTCTTGCGACCCGCCCAAGTAACCAACCTTATCACTTTTTGCCACGTCTTGCTCGTCGGTAGTATGAACAATCGATGGAAATTTTAATGAAGGGAGATTGCTGTGGTTGTTTCAACTTTGTATGGGTATATAGGGCGTTTCGGGAATTTACCCGTATTAGTTTAATTCTCACCCGATGTCTGTGCAGGGAAAGATTACAAATCGCAAAATATTGCGGGATTTTTTTTATTTAAAAAATAAGTCCATATTTTTGTTGCGTGCCGAAGCTGAGATGGCTGCGTCAATTAAATTTATCGGAAATCTCACCACCCATCTCGCGGCCTAAGACAGCCCATGGTCTTGGGCTGCTCCTGTTTTTCTCATTTGTTCTCCGTATACCTGTAGTAACTAGCATCCTGAAGTGTGCACATCAGCGAAGTTCTAGTAATGGACCACCGGTACTGGAGTAGAGTGTTGCTTACTGGTGGTCACACGGGTGACAAGAAATTTTTAAGTTTCCTTTGGTCCCGGAGCTCACCTTGTCCTCGAAAACGAACCAAGGGATAGGTTTAGTTTGGCATGTTAGCAGAATTGCGAGCAGCGGTTAGTGAGATCAGACACACGTAGCCGGCTGAGCTCTTTACAATATTAGGGAAACGCTAATCCTTCTCAGGGTGCTGCTAAAGAGATAGTGGATGTCCTGAGATTTTACGGTATTATTGTATCTGTTATCAGAACCAAGGACAGTGGATCAGGGCTGATGGCTCTATCGCGGCATCATGGCCATATCCGGGGAATTGCTTCCAACAAGGGGAAGGAACACCATATAAACCTACGTTCATCTGGCTCTAATAACCCCCTCTTAACTTTGCCGAAAGTTGCAATAGAAATTGAGAATTTAACTCAATAGTAGAACTAGTACCACAGAGGACGAAAAGTATTTTTTTTAAAAAAAAATATTATTTGCCTTGGAGAGGGGGGAAACGAAAAATTCAAAGTGTCTTATACATTCCCCGCAACCTGCCTGCTCTCATGGGCAAGACAGAAGGTTTTTTTTTTCTGGGCTGATCATAGCAATTCCTTTGCAGGGCTCACGTACCAGAGGCAGCACGGTGGGCTAGCCGTCTTGATGAGAAATCGGAAAGCCGAAGAAGGAAAAAGGGAAAGGGGGCGACCGTAATGGCAAATTTTGTGGATTAGAAATTGGGAAATACCTTGTATTGGGAATGAAAGGAACACTGGGGATATTCCTCTAATCTTCCCAAACAAGAATAGTACATGCCGGGGCAACGAAAATTAATCCCCCTAGCTAGCAAGAACTGTAATACAAGCTTGCAGAGATAGGGCGACAAGCACTACCCGTATACCGGAGACCGGTGAGGTGCATTGGGTTGTAATAATCCAAACAGAAAAAATGGTAAACATTGCAATGTCCGCACAATAATCCAGAACATGGCGGGGGATGAATGCCACCTCAACTCTGGGTAGAATATCCCTAAAATCACCATGAATCATGCCTGGACTTCCCTCGAAATATCCCTGTTTTCGCCTCTCAATGTTCGCCGACTGCTTCTCAAGGATGAGTAGCTTATGTTGCTGTCTGGCCAATTCCGCTGCGACCTCAACCAGCCTCGTTCTCTCGCCTGTCAACAAGGTACAATTCTCATGCTCGAGCGGCAAATTACCTGCCTGCATTGCCGAAATTCGGTCCTGTTGCTAATCAAACATCAAAGGAATTCTGAGCACAGCCCTGTGCCCGCATATGTCCAGCGGGTAAATCACAGCCCCTCTACGGCCGCTCACAATGAAGTTGGGTGTCTTGACATCATAGCCGCAAAATACACTTCTCAGTTAACAAATAGATTAGTTGCAACTACTGGAGTTTAGCCACCTACGGATCTTGATAGCATAATGGAAGTGCCAGTAGAAGATAGGGATTGGGACGGAAGAAGACACTATGCTAAGACAAACCGCGCTGGTAGAGAGACGGCAAAGGTAGCGATTGAGAAGATGAGTACCGCCGATGATGGAGTTGGCGGCACTGGAAAGAGCAACAGTATGAGTAAACAGAATGATAGAGAAGGGGCGGAAAGTAGGATCGAGGAGTGTTGGGAGACATGGAGGGTTATAAGGAAGCGGGTACTCGGGGTAAGCCTGTGTGTCCACTTCCCTGCCTAAATTTTCGTCGGGTTTTAGACGGTCTGTAGCAGTTTTTCCTGCCTTCGGAAAGAGCTAAGAAGCGACCCCTCCATCTCACATTATACTCAGTGTGGAAAATACTCTCGCCGGTCTGGGCCACAGGCTCCTACCCTGGAGGATCCAGTGCCGCAGGGTCATAGTGGATATAGCGAGTTTATAAGGTATTGCACCTATTACTCATCCAATACGCCTTTAGGGCCTGGGTATAGACAACGGGGGCAATAAAAAGGAGGTCATCCCTCCCGAACCCCAGCTTTTGCAAATAGTGTCCAAAATAAAAAGGTAAAGGCCCTCCCTTTGAAACCCCGATATATGGTATGATACCTGCATCGGAGGAATGAAAGGAAAAAAAAGGGACCATCTTTTGTTCTACAAAGTAAAAAAATCCCCACAACTAAAATCATACACCGTGAGTACTGAAATATATTCAGTGTTCCCAATCGCCCGGTCCCTCCGTTTTTGGGGTAGGGCGGGACCTACTATAACCTGTAGTCTGTCTTTTCTGCAGTGCCAGGACCGACTACCCCCGGGACTGGCAGGACTGGACGGACTACTAAGGACTGCCGTCCTACAGCCTGAAATCCTATGAACAAAAGGACCTTGTTAGCCACAATGTTTTAACCATTTCTGAGGTTGTTTGTGGTATAATATGTTGTTCCACACAATCTCCCGTAGTCCTTCACAGTCCCCGGCAGTCCCCTGCCGTCCATGGTAGTCCTCCGCTGTCCCTAGAAGTCCCCCACGGTCCGCCACGGTCCCCCTTACCCACCCTATTTCACTCTGTAAGGCCCACGGTCCTATCTAAAGATGGCCATCCTCCACTTTTACTCCCTGGGCGCTTGGGAGCGCTGAATCCATTAGACTACAATCATAGGCCCACTGGATCGGTTCCCGCTTGTGGTGTCCCCTTTGCCATCGCCCTGTCCCACTTGATGAACATGTCGAACCCTCCTTTTAACAAAATACCTGCCATAAAACAGTAGTCAGCACGGGATATCTTAGCATCTATTTTGTCCGTCTTTCTGTCGATCGTATATCCCACGTCCTTCGTGTCTCTCTTCAGCTCATTGGCTCTCTGTTCAACTCATCGAACGTCAGGTGGAGGTTTTCGCGCTGGACATTGGCAATGGCCACCGTGGTTTTAAGTTCGTTCATACCCCCTTTGATCTCGGCAATAGCCTAGCTAGTCATGAGCCTCATAAGGTACCTGCAGGGCATATCTCCAACGCCTACTTCACCAACGGCATGTCTTGGATCAGAGCCCGGATGAATGGAATATTCAGCGGTATTAGCTCCAGTAGACTGGACCATGGGTTAGTACAAACAAACAACAATTGCGACCATGGATTGATTTCCTTGAGTGGTAAAACAGTTCTCACGTCCACTATATCTATAGGGGGTGTGATTGCTTGGGTTGAGGCCAGCACTTCTGGTAACAACGAGTCTTGCGGGTCTAACGGGGCTGGTGATAGGCATCATTGAGGACGAATCCCGCTCATGGGAGAGTATGTGTTTGTGAGTTTGATGGTGGCACTTTATTGGTCAGTTGTAAAGAATTAAGGGATAGCACCCAAAATATGTTGGATGTGGTGTCTATTTACCCGCCCAAATCAAAAGTCTATCCCCGAGGTATAGCCGCGGGCGGCAACACAGCAACTGTTACCCCACCTCTGGCAGCCCCGATAACAGGAGAATTGAATTGATGGTTGTTGCTCATGAATTAGGTATTTCTAGAAAACAGGGTGTCTGGCGATGCCAAGGGGTTGTGAGAGGTGAGCCTCAATTTTTACAAGATGAGGTTCGGTCGTTTGCCCCTAGGGGAAAAGGTCGGGGGCAGACTTTTGATTTTGGCGAGTACTCCATGCATTCCCAAGCCCGCAGTATCCACTAACCCAGTTGTAGGTGGTGTTCGGTTTACCTGATCGATTTGGATATCCGTTAGAGCCGGGGGGGAAAGAGCGCCATGAACTCTACTTGGACAGGGCCCTGAGAGAAACGAGAACCCTATCTTCACCCTCACCGAAAGAAAAGATTTAGATCCACTTAAATTTCTCTCGATAACAAGCTACAACAATAGCAACGGCATGCCCGTCCAGAGCGGCCCCATAATTGCAGTTTTCACATGGGAAAGAAACATCGTCCCAGACAATACTGTATGGGTACTGTAACCCAACCAAGGTCCAGGTTAATTGCGCGCCATGCTACATCCCGCCCTTCTCACCTGCATCACGTAGAAATACCAGTTCCTTTTTCTTCAGGTCAACGACTGCGCAAGCTGCGATACCACTATAGTGGCTTCATTCCACCTATCATCACCAGCAATAGTTGCCACCGCCGATTAGCCGTTACCCATGCTCTTTTGGTGAAAGACTTACGATGGGGTCCGGTGGGTAGTGGAAAAAAATATAATAGCAGGGATCGAAGGGGAATTCCTGAATCTTGTGCGGCGAGTCCAAGGGCCGAAACAGGATTGAGAGCAATTGAGGTGAACGAGGAGGAACTTTGGGAAAGGAGGAAGACAATTCCACCTGTAAGGAGCATGATGACGGCGTTGAAACAAAGAGAGAAGAAGGTCGGAGTGCGGTGGTGCTGGTCCGGAATGGTGGTAAGCAGGCGGATGCCAAACCTACTTGGTGGCAAACTGCATTAACCGGGTTGGAGGGGTTTTTTTTGCAAAACAAATAGTTTAATTTCAAAATTGCGTTGCAAAAGGCGCGGCTTTCTTTTCCCCAATTTCTGACTTTCATCACAGGGCTTCGTTCTCACAACCTATATGCGTAACGTTGTTGTCCGGGGTAGGATGCTATTCTTACTCCTCTGTAATACGGAACTGACAATGATCGTACCCGGTTGCAGCAAGACCAATCCCCCGCTGCAGATATGGATTGAAATGGACTCAAGGGGGTTTCTATGCACTCTTCTGTGTCACTGGGTTTGGGCTCATCTCATGGCCATTCAGGGATTTCTATTTTCTTCTCCACAGGCAGAACGAGGTGACCGCGTTCATATTTGACCGCCACGACTTGCGGCCATAGTAGGGCCCTTGTCCATTAAACTCCTGGAGTATGTACAGTCGCAAATCTTCCAATGGAGACTTTAGCTGTTCCCGGAGAATAGTGGAGGGCTTGTACAGGACGAGGAAGAGGTTGCGGGGCGACTTGTTCTTGGCGATTCTTTGTATTATTTGGATGAAGTTAATTGCTGTGAAGAAGCCGCGTTAGGAGAAGTTAGTTATAGCTTCCGGCGGGTGGTATGGTGGGGTGCCGGAAGGTGAGGGCAATGGTGCGTCGGGTTCCTTTTGCTCGCACTGGAATTTGAGCATTGGTAGGGTGAGGATTCAACTGGTGAGGAGTCTAAGAATGAGTTTTTCGGGTTGGCTGGTGGTTTGGAATTTTGCTTGGGGTGGGGGGAGTGCAGAAGATAGAAGTTGAAGAATGACATATCCTTCCGGTCAGTCTTGGTGGTTATGGTTTAAATGATGTCCTATTGGTTGAGTAGCCTCAAGAAGGTAGTTAGAATCCAAGAGGAGCTCCTTCAGGTAATCCAACTTGAGCAGGTTTGTTAAGTTAAATGGTCTCTGATTAGTTCAAAGTTTCATACTAGCGAGTATTGCTAAAGTTTAAGAGAAACCCGAGATCATTTCTACATGCCCTCGAAGATGGCACTGATGGTTTTGCTAGTGATCTCCCTAATCCTGTGGACATCTACCTTGTCCAATCTTCTCTTCTCATTGGCTTTGCGCTTTGCGCCCTCCTTTTCATACCCCTTCTCTCACTCCTTTTTATGTTCTCGCTCTCTCCCCGTCTCCTTCCACCCATTTGACAACTGTTCTGATCTGTCCTAGCTAATTGTGTTTAGTTTCTCCCCCATCTCTATCAGCCCGAATCACTCCTGGGACTGCCCTTCCCAAGATATTCCAAGAACTCCGGACCGAGGGCCCAGCATAGTTAACTCTCCTTGTAGGAGAGTCAACATTTGCTGACTCTCTCGGACTATCGCCTTTACGATCTGGGCATTCGTTAGCTCCATCCGGTAACCTGACCAATTTACAGATACACTGCTTGCCTTCTTTATCTGCAAACGTGACATGTTGGAAATTTGGTGGGAGCAGCCGCATTGACGTTTGCATGGGCGCATTGAGATTTGCCTATATTATCATACTAACTAAAGAGATACAATTATTAAATCTCTGAAGGATTTATAACAATAGAATTTTAGTATTCTGCTGACCTCTGCATTCGCTAGGCGGATTCTTTCCCTTCGATCACGACTTCGTAAAGTATTCTTATTGACGGAGCTGCTGACCACATTTCCAGTGCAAGCTCTGGGTACAGGAGGGTTTGGTGGAATAGTTGAATTGTTAAATTCCATTTGATAAAAGGGAAATAATTAAATTATAGAGTAGAAAGTAATTAGAACATAATAATATTATGATATATAAAATCATAAATATAATACTGTACATATATTTAGAGTCACACAGAATCACCACAAAATGATTTGTCACCCATGATAACCCTGTAACCTAGCATTACAGGATGCATCGCTTCTGGTACACGCTTTAGATGCATCGCACAATACCAATACATGGTGAGGTAGCGAAAGGGTCCAGAGTGATAGTTCCGGGCAGACCGGAATACCAGCATCATCCGTTATCATACAGTAGGTATGAAAATATCATGATATTCCTGCTTGGGTCGAGAGGTCGGGTAGGAATAAGCGAGATGGCTTTATGGGTCAGTGCTCTACGCAAGTGAGGGAGGGGTGAAGAGAGTTGACCACGGCACGGTACAGCAGCTCCACGATCGGGAACCGCTGGCGATTCGAGATGCTCTTATCAACCTCAACTCACGCACGGGTATGCGTAGTGCTTGGGCAAGACTGGTTACATTGGGTGACCAATGCTTAACCTTCCTCTAACACGCTTTGGACTTGAATTGCCTCTCTGGGCACACTTGGTACCAGTAGTTGGACGCCACAGAAAACATTTTACGGTTTTTTCTTCCTCCCTCCTGTCCTTGGTGCCGCACCCACTCCCCCCACCCTTCCACCCCTCTTCTTCCCTTCCAAACAACTCCAAATAACCTACCTCCCACCACCGCCACCACCACCACCACCACCACCACCACTACCACCACACATCATACCCAGAACCCAACACCGACTCCTTCCCAGATTATGCCGACAGGTGAGCGTGAATTTCGTGGTTTGTTGAGTGTGTTTAAAGGCCCTCATGCCCCCTCTGCACTAGTATTAGAGGTTCCGCCTTGTGAGATAAGTGAGATTTGAGTGAACATACTAGTCGCAGCCTACTTCCTGAGATTGGAAAGGGGCAGCGGTTGAACTCTCCAGTTTTCTGCTGACCGACTCAATCAACCACCAAATATCAAAACGAACAGTCAATAAAAGAGTGAAGTACCCTAAACGATTATTGGGTAAATATTTTAGTTCATGCACCTCGTGGTCCAACAGGTCTGGGCGTGGGAGTGATTGTGGGTCTTTGGTATTCAACCGGCAACCTGTTCACTGTTAACATTATCTCCAAAAGCCCTCGATATCAGGAGGATCTGCCTAAAATCCCAAGGATATAAAGACATCACCAAAAAAAAAAGTTGAGCACAATATAATTGTACCTTCTCATCGCCCTCTCGATCGGATATCCTTTGCTTGAATGCAACCTCCGAGGGAAGGAGCCGGGCAAGGGTGGTGGTATCTCGAAAATAATCGTTCTCCGAGGAGTGTGGGAAAGGGGAGATGAAGTCAAGGAGAGAGTATGACTGGCTTAGAAGGCTCTGCGGGATGGAGAAAATATTGAAAGTCAAAACTGTGGGGTTTTCGTTTGCCAGGACTTGTCCCCGAGGGGTTGCCCTCATAACATGAGATGAATGGTATGATAGCCAGAGACTCATAGGGGACAGCGAGGAATTCAGGCTATTGGGATCGGAGATAGTGGGGTCTGACTACACTCGAGTAGAACTGTGGCCGTGTCCACAAACATCACCCGGTTACCGGTAGTCTAATCGATGCGTTAGGCACCAGCTGTGCTCTCTATATCACCGAGGCCGTAGCCCCTCCTATCGTGAACACCCCCATCTTCCCCCATCACCGCATCCGGGACAAACTCCGCCGTCCCCCCATATCACTGCATCTCCCCTGAACATCCTCATCTCCCCTTACCGCCCCACTTCTCCGCTAGTACCACCACCTCTCTGCACTTCCGTGATGTTTGTCATTAGAGCTGCTCGTGGTGTTCGTCGTTTCGCCCCTCATCTAAGAGGTTTTAACTTACAAACGGTAAGTGTTAATAGTTACTAAGAGGAGTTATCCATCTAGACATACTAGGGATGTCAGTACAAATCCAATGTTATCGATAGTGCGAGTGGTACTGATCCGGCTACTGGAAAACGCAGCGGTGGGCAACATGAGACTGGATCGGAACTTCCCCGCGAGGGATCTATCACTGCAAATGTCATAACTCTTAAGAAGGTTATGAACGAACAAACAAACCCCATCCCGAGTGAAAACCCTTACTGATCGGTTGGTAGAACGTTGATATATAGAAGGTAGAACTTCGGCACCTGAGTGAGCAGATGAGCTCACGCTTTAAGCAACTGAAAGACAAGGTTGGGGGGGTACGACAAAAGATAAGTGATTGGGCGCGCAGAATGGACGGCAAGTTTCACAGAACAGACCTCTGGATGATTTTTCTACTCACTCTTTAAGAGATTTTATGGTAAGGGTATCTAGATGGCAACTAACAAATATGCTATGTAGATTATCCTTAAAGGGGGCTACTGTATGCGGTATCGTGGGATCTTCCAAACCTCGCTACGGCTATGAGGTTGTGCTTAACCTCGTAAGCTATACTGTATAAACCCAAGGCACAGGGATTGTGAGTGTCAAAGATAGTGGATTTCACGAGATTTTACTGTCGTCTAGAGGTAAACCAGGATTTGTGCACAGCTTATCCGTTTCTTCCTTTTTTATTTTATCTACTATTTCCGTCCGTTCACTTCACTGCCGTTTTTTTTTCCATTTCGTCACTCCAGCCCCGTTTTCTTCCCTTTTCCCACTTCATCCCCGTTTTTATTTTTTTCCTTCGCTCACCCCCTCCCCTTTTTTATTTTTGTCTTTCCATTTCAAAGATAGTAGCTTGGTATTGGGACATTGGTGGGGAGGAGGGACTGCGAAAAACGAAGTCAACCTTAAATAGAATCTCATTCGATCCTCATATCCCGATACTGGACAATTATAGCCATACAAATGCTATAAACACAGGCATCCAAATTCAGGGCAGCCATCACTCCATACCAGTCCTCGTTTACAAGTCGCTTATTTCTTGTTTAAGAGTAAAACCCATGCGCTACTCATCCCTAGCCCAGGAATAAATGCAATAAGCCACTCCTTGCATATAACACATCTCGGAAAACAAATTCCCTGGGAGGAATCCACGCGAGGCTAAGCATGATTGCCCACCACTTCCCAGAATGGTTTCTTATTTGCCTTTTTTATTTACTTTTTATTTTCCTCTATTCCCTTTTCTGTTAGGACTCCCTTTTCAAAAGAGTAAAATCATTCTATACTAGCAGTCGTGGTGAGGTATTGGGCCAAGTACCGTAGGGCATGGCAGAGCGAATACAGGCTCAACGGTTGTTCCGCATAACTAATCCACGTCAAAGCTCCCATCTCTAGGCTACTCGTACATTTATACCTACCCTGTGCCATTATCCGTTCGATCGTTGCGCCGTAGAAATCCTCTTATCCCAACCCATCTGTCATGTGGCGGAGTCTTTCCCGTCTCCGGTGTATTGTAGGTTCTTGCAAGATTGCTTCGATATTTAAGGAAGCGAGCAGAAACCTAAATATCTATATTAGCCAGTAATGCGCGATTGGATTCTCAGCATCATGGCTGCTGCCCACATTGCTGATAAACCTCGGGGAGTCTTCCCTAGAATTTCTGCCTCTAGGTTCGAATCAATTTTTAACCGGCGAACAGCGCAACAGCGAAACAGCAACGATTAGTAAGGGTGCTAAAATAGAACTCTGCTCAGCAGAAAAGGGGGATACACGGGTGGAGGAAAATGGAAATGTGGGGTGAGCGGTGGAAGGATAGGAGGACGGTTTCGTTGATATCTACTTCTGTCTTTTACTCCAAGTTTGTTAGGTAGTAGTTGGGCGAGGGATCATAGAGCGAGAGGGGTATTGTGCGGAGATAGAGAATTGAGCGAGAAAATTTCCCCCACTTCTTCCTGTGTCCCTTCGAAGGCTCCCGTGCTATGATAACAAAAGAAATACAGGCACCACAAAGACGCCCACTACCAGCAGCCTCCGCTCCGGGCGGTTCCTTTGACCTCTGGACTGCCTCCCCTCCGGGTAGTCCCTTTGGCTACCGCTTAGGTATGGCTTCCGCTCCGTATAGTCTATTAAGCACCCTCTGTCACGAACTATCACTCGGCCAAAATAAAACGACAATTGCTGACCCAATACGATCGGAGAACTTAAGGGTGGGAAAACTCTGCTCTTCTTCGCTACCTCTCAACTAATTAATGGTAAAAGCGTGCAGTATATACCACCGACGACAATGACCTGCCATCCCCCACTGGTACGTTCCCCATTGGTGAGCAAACACAAGCTAACAAAGGAAGACAAAGGGAAGACAAACCTCGCCGACCTGCCTCCCCTTCTCGCCGGCCTTCTGCTTCGTTCCTTTGCCTTTTCGCTTTCCTTCCGTTGGGCGCACCGTTTTCCATCCAGCGGATTTCCACCACCGCGCACCGCTTTCCTTCCGTCGGATATACTGCTTCGAGACCCTAGTATATTCCCGCCGAACCGCGCCCACAGCCAAACCGTGCTCCCAGAAGAGCGTTCCCACAATCATCCGTGCGCACGACAAAAGCACCATCTTCAATGGCGTCAGACTCCTTCTCGATCTCATGAATTACGGCACCGAAGGAATCAGTGATATCATTACTATTCAGTACCCATTCAGCACTATTCTCTCAATACTACTGCGAGGACTATAAAAATTACATCAACGCGTAGCAAATCCAATCTGATGAGAAAGCAACGTAATTACGGGGTTGGCTAATCAGTTTCCTAACGTTGGTGCTGTGCGGGGAAGGTGCAAAACGGAAACTCAACACTCCCTCGCTAAAAACAATGGTATAGACGTTTACAGGATCCAGAAAGTCCGATGAGTTCTTATTTTGCACAAAAGAGCGGAAGCATACAAAATGGTAGGACCTGAAAAGCTCAACTTTCTCGCGAGTCTCTTGAACCCAAATATCCTCAAATGTGACAGGATGGATTGCAAAAGCCTTCATGAGCATAGCCAACCCTTCTGCAGTAGAATCGTAGCAGTCCAACCACCAGACGCCTTGCCTACCACGGAAGAGCTCGTGGAGCGTCTCACCATCGCGTGGGAGGTCGCCAATCTCTGGAGCGTGGATCATGGCATCCCCCTCGGATGAGAAAAAAACTGAATCGGTCAGGACGGCTCACACGCCTATGACGGGGAGTGGTCGGTGTGTTCCAAAACTCGGCGTTCTCATTATTGGTGGGTGACGTAGAGGATATGGGAGCCTCTTTCCCAACACTACCAGGAGCAGCGGACAGATCATCCTTGGCCTTGATTTGGTCAAAGTATCGGGACCCAATGATATCCCCACAAGTGCCGATTTTCCATCTCTCACAGGGCTTCGCGCGTGATTGATCAGCTACAAATTCATACCTCTCCTCAAAATCATTCCCACCCCCGATTTTGCTCTCGTCAGGAGTCCAGAAGCAAACCTCCTCCTCCGCAGTGGTCAGAGCCTCATCGCTAGAGCCCTTCGCAGCAGTTTGATCCTCAGTAAATGTTGGACGGCGTGATATAGCCCTGCGGAGGACTAAGGCAGATCCACGAGAACTTGAGAGCTGACGGTGGTGGAACGATCCTCACGGCGTCTCTGCTCTGGATTCGGGAATGCCTCGGCTGAGTTTTGGGGCGATGGCGACCTCGAGGAAGCGACCCAAGAAGAAGCGCGGGATGGAAATGGTAGGCCGTACTGACGGTCACCACAGTCATCAGGAGAAATGGCAGACCTATCGTCGCGTGTGTCGTCATCCAACATAGCCTGCTCGTAGTCTGTGTGAATCAGGCTATGGGTGTCCTAGATAATGAGCCAGCGATATGTCCGGACGGACACGAGCGTTCGACGATGTAGTGCCAGAGCCAGGAAAAGAATGCACCTGCAACCTGCGATCATCCAGCTCCGCCGCGGGGGGCATTGGTAAAGTGTGGCAACTTGAAACGTGGGTGTCCACTGCTGGTGCCTTCTCCCGGGGGCCGGTTCAGTAGAGACGGTGGAAATCCGGCACAAGCGATTGAGTAATAAAAAGCATCGTGGTCGTAAAAAAAATTATGCGAGATAAAGAGATAGCCGCTATGATGATGGTGATGATAAATCTACCGCAGAAAATGCATCAGTCCTCTTTGCTACCTTTCAATGAGTCGCCAAAGTCTCACAACAAATTTCCAGAAATCAGAATTCCAGCACCTGGGGCGAGCCACGAGGTGCGCTCACCACACTAGTTGCAATCAATTTGACAGCCTCGCGAGCTTGGAATCACCCTCAACAAGAGCAGAGGAAGGCAGGAGAGAGGACCTGGGTCAGAGAAGGAGCCGGAAGGTTTACCCAGCTGTAGGACCGAGGAATGTTTGGCGGTGTCATGGGCAGGAGCTATAAGCAGTGGTCCTTCATCCGATTGGCTGACCAGAGGGCCAGTTATGGAGGGTTCTTGGAGGCTCCAAGGACCCAGGATAGTGGACCGAGGTGGGGGAGAGCGAAGGAGAGCTTTGGAGAAATGGACCCCGCCAACTTGGTAGTCTGTGAGTTAAAAGGCCACGAAGGGCGAAATCAGCAGAGAACCTGAATGGAAATTGCTCTACTGCACCTGACGAGGGTGAAGCAGAGAGTGATTTCCCGGTGGATGGGAGGAAAGGTGATGTGTTTGGAGATGGTATCATAAGATATTCCTTTGTCCGGGGCCCTGAAGTAGCTTTGACCCTCGGAAATAGTTAGATAGTAAATGCGAAAGGGTGAAACCCAGGAAGTGATTAGATTTTTTTTTTTCATGATGAGGAGGCCAAAGCAGGGGGGGAACGGCTGGAAGAAGGGCAAGCTCGGTTAAGGAGTCGGTGTTGGGTTCCGGGCACGATGGGGGTGGGAGGTACGGGTTATTTGAAGTTGTTTGGAAGGGAAGAAGAGGCGTGGGAGGGTGGAAGGGTGGGGTGTGGGTGCGGAACCAAGGAAAGGAGGGGCGAAGAAAAAAACGTATAGTGCAAATCTAAAACCTTCACCTCAAAATGACCCAAATCCAAACTCAGATGGCTGCCCACACAGTCCGAATTTTACAAATAGCGAACCGCTGAGAGATAGCTGAGATCCAGCCCCAGGTACTAGCGGTTTTGTTCTTTGCAAGAAGTGAAAATTGAGAGGGCCTATTGAATGCACACTTCGATATTTTGAGTGGGCGTGAAACAAGTTCCCAGATATTCGCAGGGTGGGATACTAGGTAAAAATGATGTGTGCTTGGTTGAGTGGTAGGCTCACCATGTCATGAACTTGCCATTGCCGATGGAGGGCCTGGAGACTACCGTACTCGAGTAGATTATCTGGGCCGGGTCGCATCTTTTAGGATTGACAGAGGCTAAAGTGGGTCACTCGATTGGGATATTCTCGGGATAGAGGTTGCAACGGAGATTGTGGAGGAGGTTAGGAGGAGTGTGAGGAGGGAGTTGGGTCCACGTGTTCCGCCAGGATTACCCATAATAAGTTAGTGAAACTGGGGAGTGGATATAAAAAGTCGCCCCAGAAGGTACTGTACTAAGTACATGCTCAGGTATGAGCAACGTACTCGGTGAATGGGTGATTTCCCGTGCTGACGATTCAGACGGTTGTTAGAGTTAAGGCTGCACACCGGTTTTTGAACACTTTTGAGTTTAGCAAATACTCGTGCCAAGGTTGTGACTAAGCATCACAACCCCTGGTTGCTCACTGGCTCGCAACCTGGGCACTCCACCAGAGTGCTAGCTCAACATGACTTGCCAGCTCAACATGACTTGTAGCTCAACACAACTTTTTAGTGGCTCAATATAGCTTTTGTGTGGCTCAACACAACTTTTTTGTGGCTCAACATTACTTTTCATAACCTCACATAACTTTAAAGTACTAAGAAAATTTATAATTATAAATAACTTTGCAGTTCCAAATAATGTTTTTTATGTGGTAACCGACCATGATGGGGTAACCGGCCACCTCATCTACAATAACCTACCTCATTTGTCCTCCTGCAGAATCTTAACCACATGCAACAATACCAAAAGCAAGAGTAAGAACTGATTCAGACGATGAGAGCCGAATTCAGCATGCACTTGTTGCTCTCAAACATGAGCCTGCTCTTAGTATTCGAAGTGATGCACTAAAATATGGTGTTTCATGAACCACCCTATGTGACCGGCATTGCCATAAATCTCAGCTGTGAAATCAGGCTTATAAAAACCAACAATTGCTTACCAAGGAGAAGGAAAATGAAATGGTAGATTGGGTAAAGTGGTTAGATAACATAGGAATTCCACCAAGACTCTCATACTTGCCTGAAATGGCAGATGTGATAGTGAAAGGCTGACAAGAAGGGGAAAAGATGACTGCAGGAAAGCACTGGATATCAAGGTTTCTTGACAGATATATGGAAATTGCAAGCTGACTTGCAAGTTGTATATATTCTCAGCAGGAGTCTGCTACACATCCAGCTAGTATCAAGAGCTTTTTTGACTAGTTAGGAGAGGTAAAGGCACGGCACTATATTGGTTCGGGTGATATTTGGAGTGCTGATAAAAAAGGCTTTACTATTGGAATAGCAAAGAAGGAAAAGGTAATTGAGTCTGTCATCAACAGAGGTGAAATCCACAGGTGCGACATCCGGGAAATTGAGAATGGGTAACTCTCATTGAGGGAGGTTCACCTGCTGGGAAGCTACTACCTCCTCTCTATATATCTGTGGGGAAGGCATACCTGATAGGTAATTATAACTATGAGGAGCAAGATATGGCTAGCTTTGGGATTTCTAAAACAGGTTAGACTAATGATGACCTTGGAATACCTTGGTTAAAAGAGGTTTTTGAGTCAGGAACTCAGAGAGGAAACTCAAGAGTCTTGATTCTTGATGGTTACTCCTCTCATTTAACCATGGAATTCATCACATATGCTCAGTCTCACAACATATACCTCCTCTGCTTCCCTAGCCACTCTACTCATATCTTACAACCCTTAGATGTTGGTCTCTTTGGTCGTCTAGCAACATACTATTGTTCTGAGGTTAATGCATGGTCCTAAGCCCATCCATATCAAATACTAAACAAGGGCGATTTTTTTCCTCTCTGTCAAAAGGCACGACAGACAGCACTTACGGAGCTTAATATCAACTCAGCATTTGCTGCTACTGGCATTTATCCTTATCATCATGCATAAGTTCTTGAACTTCTCCAAAAAGTCTCTCCTCCTGCTTCCTTCTCCTCAGATCTTATTCAATTCAGTCCTACATCTAGTGTAGAACCTTCTTCTCCCAGGACCACCTCATCCTCAATCGCTGCTGTCGTAGCTTCTACAAATCCAAAACAAGTATCCCAGTTGAAAACCCTCCTTGAGTGTACAGACAATACCAAGGATGCAAAAAAGAAATGGGACTTGCACTTGGCTTTGCAGCAGGTAGTGCAATGGCAGCTGCTACTCTTGCTCAGGAAACAGTAAGGCAGGTTGCAGTAGCACCAAAGAAGAGCAAATCGGATTGGCGGTATATCAGTAAAGCGAAACTCATTTCTTGTAGTAACCTAGACCAGGCTTGGAAGAAACGCATAGAAAAGGAGGCAAAAGCACAAAAGCAAAGGGAGGCAAAGACTGGATGTCAGATATCTGACTATAGTAGAAGGCCTACTCAGTCTACTGGTCAGGAAAATGAGCAACAGCAACTGTCCTCTCTTCCTCATCTACTTGCTTCTCCAGATAATACTAGCGAGCCTTCTATTCCTACCTCCTCCTCCGCTCCTCAGCCTACCCTTATTGACCAACCTCACCACCCTCTTCTTCAACTTGTAAGTAGTAATGCCACCTACAGCAGAAGCTAAACTATCTTCTCTCCTTATTTCTCTGTTAGTTCACTCTACCTTTAATTCCTGTTTTGCTAGTCTTATCTAATATTACTTATTTAGGTTTTTTTCTCATATTTGTGGTACCTGAGTTGTCCTGGATTTCCTTTTTTATCTTTCTTTTACCTGAAATAGGCATATCTATTATCTCTTAACCAGCCTGCTTTTTTAAATATTTTTATTTTAAGGTTTGTGGTTGGGTTGTTCTTATATTATCTGCTGTTAGGTATCTTGTAGGGTGGTCGGTTACCCTGTTGTGGTCGGTTACCACATAAAAAAGGTTATCTGAATACTGTGACTAGTAGATAAATATAATTTTAGAGTTTAATATAACATTATAGTATAAAGTAACTAGATAGCTGAATGTAGCTTTGTAGTCTTATATTACTTTCAAGCTTAATAGAACTCTAGATAAGTTTATATGTAAAGAATAGTAGGCAAACTATTTTAACTTATGAAAAGAAAATATTAAAGCCTATAATTCTTGATATTAGGAAATAAGTAAGCTTGAAAAATACAGGTAAACTAGAATATTTTATACAGCAGACTTATAAAGTAAGGTAGAGCTACAAAAATATTATTTTGAGCCACAAGGTGTTGTGTTGAGCCACTAAAAAGTTGTGTTGAACCACAAGTTATGTTGAGCTGGTAAGTCATGTTGAGCTGGTAAGTCATGTTGAGCTGGTAAGTCATGTGGAGCTGGGAGGCACTCTCTTGAGAGTGTCCAGGTTGTGAGCCACCAAGCAACCAAGGGTTGTGATGCTTAGTCACAACCTTTGTACAAGTATATGGTATTCCTGGTATGCCTATGTAATCATAGCTGCTATTTATACTAATTTTGATGAGGGTAACAGTCAGAAACCAGGGGGGCAAAATAGGAGAATCTCTGAGGAATTCAGAACTGAAGCGCTTTCCCCTCTCCTGGGCCCTCAGCTACAACACCTACAACTCAAGCTAACGTCAATCACCGGGAAGTGACACAGAACCGGGAAGTAACACACCTGGCAACCATAGGCAACCAGAGTCAAAAAAGAGAACAACAGAATCAATTCTCAACCAATTTGGACCAAACAAGATGATAATAATGGAGAAAAGGTAGGAGAGCTTGCCCATGTCAAAATAGTAAAAATAACATAAAATTCTCTGCTGAAGAATACTATAAAAAAGAGAGAAAATGTACTAAGAACTATAAAAAAGAAAAGAGAACAAATTAAGGTACAGGAGTATCTAAGATCATTTATAAAATAGATGGAGGTAATCTCCTGTTGGTAGAGGTAATATAGAAGCAAATTGTTAACTATGGTTAAAGTTTATAGAGTACAGAATGTTAGTGGGTAGGTAACTCTAAAGTCAAGCAAGTCTACACTTGATGCAGTATTCTTCTGTCTTGGAGATAGTTAAGAAGGCTTGTACAGATAGAGGTAAAGTCGGATGAATATATTGATTGATCTCTTTTCCGGTCACTGATAATAGACTTAAAGCTAAGAATTGTTTTTTTCTTTTTTTTTGTTTTGTTTATCTCATATATTCATTATTAAGACACAAGAATATGTATAGAGTGCTTAGCTATGGCAAAAACAAAACCTTAATTTTAGATGTATTCCTCTGCGCTCAAGGGATCAAAACAACCTCAAGACCCTCTGGTATGGACCTAACTGCACATCCCATCCTGCACAGGAACAATGGTCGTCTACAGGGAAGGCAGGAGAGAGAAGAGAACCCGTATGTTGCGTCATCCCAACGAAGGAAAGAATAGGATAGGAAACCCCCAAGTTCCTCTGTAGACGCCAGCGGACATATAGTCTGCATGTCCAGCCTATGGTAGGACCCTGGTAAAATGCCATGATCGGGCCAGCCAGCTCAACCCCAGAGGTAGTGCAATACTAAGCCAGGTTGGCTGGTTATTCAGCTGGGGGCAGGCTGCAAGCATAGAGAGAGAAAGACAGGTAAGAGATGCCAGCAACCTGTGAGAGAGGGGGGCAGCCAAGAGTACTAAGGAGGAAGAGGGTAGACCCCAGCGGGGAGGATCCTGGTTGTGGAGAGACATCAGAGCCAAGAAGGAGTCATAGCACCACTGCAAGGGTAGGAGGAGTGAGAGAAGCACTAAGTGATACTGGCATAGAGGGGAGGTGGGAGGGGTAGGCTGAAGCACTATCATCTTAGTAACAATAGGGCTCGAGGGTCCAGGCAGTAGGGTACCAGCCGATCCTGGAGAGAGGAGAGGAAGAAGGCATGGTGTTACACATATGAACACAAAGACCTTTCCCGCGCACAGACCTCCTAAAAACCGCGAAGATTTCATGGCCAACATCCCTGTCTAGCCCCACGGTTGGGCCTGCAGGCAGTAATAGTGTCGCCAGAATTTAGTGTCCTGACAGTATAAACAGGGTGACACCAAGCATGCGTCATAACACCAAATACGTCGGCGCTGTCTGTGTGATCGGAAGATGTTCGCAGGGTATATAAGAGAGGGCCTCAAGCAATGTCTGGAAAGTGGAATAGAGTGAATCGGACGGGTAACAATGGAGCTATAAGCTAAGTCAGATTGACCACCGTAGACACAAATAGGAAGTGTGGGGACCCAAGTATCAACAGTCCAATGACTTATCAGGACGTGCCCATATAGACAAGGCACAGGGTGTAGTCAAGTGCTCCTATAGTAAAGGGCTAACTGGAGGCCTATCTGTGGGTGAGGGACTTTCCTATGACATTGACTAGTCAGGTCATGGTGGAAAATCCTCAAGGTCAATATGGTCATGTTGTGAAGTCAACAACACATTGATAAGTCTCTTGACGGAGCTGATCACTCCAGTCAGAGTCAGGAGGATGGCGAGTTGGCTTAAGCAAGACCACTCACTCATACCTAAGCCTCTGAGATGAAGGAATAGTGCATTTTCACCACAGAGGTTTCAAACATCTTTGCGGAAACATGACAATACACTGAGACCAGAGTCCGAGCAGGAGGCAAAGTTTGTCAGGATCAAATGGATCCCTGTTACGATAGTAAGGGGTAGGAATTAGAGAAGGTATATTGTTTGGTAATGGATAGAGGTAGCCCGTGACCACCCAGAGCACAGAATATAAATATTGAGGTGCCTCCGGAGCTTTCTGA
>LN891184.1:161276-188439 GCA_900010015.1 Tuber aestivum
TATGCCTTTTGTACCTTAAACAGAATTCAAATGAGTCAAACAAAAAAAAACAAAAATCCGGAGCTTTCTGACCATCCTTCGTCTCCGCTACACCTCCGGCGATTGAAAACTCAACACCAGGATTTCTATCATGGCTTTCATCGTCTAGCACCACTACCCCCCCCACCATCTCCCCCCATCTAGCCTCCGCTACAGGAGGTGGGCTCGCTTCCCCTCTCCCTTGGGGTCCTGATTTATTTCTTGATTCCCTCGGTTCTATCCCTGGTTGAGGCCTCTCATCTTCGTGATGTTTCCCCTCTTCCTACCCCGCCTCGCTTAGGCGTTGGCACGGTCGGCAACCCCCTTTTCCACCTTCAACAGATGGCCGGCACTACAGTTGCATTAGGAGACAACAGCTTACAGGCTATGGTCGATCTCTCCATTCTCTTGCCCCGGCAAGCGGCTGCCTAGTAGGACACAAACGCGGTTGCTGATAGTTGTCGTTCACGGAATTGGGTCTACCCCTCGTCTACTCTTTGGGGCCTTTTTGGCTGGCAGGTGGTGGGATCCCTTCCACTACAGTGACGCTATCTCTCCCAGAACAAGGGACGACATGAGAGATGCGGTGAAATACCTGCTTCGCTTAGGGCTCCTCTCCATGGTCGGATCGGCTTGTACCCTACTACCACCTCCTCTCAAGCTGGCACCTTGCTGCCTCAATCGTCGAATGTCGTGGACGACACACGGTCGCTGGCACACCTGCCACACACCTCGTCTCCTCGCTTCTCGGTCGCCGCCTTCGGGGTGGTCTCCCTTATACCCTCTGCGCCCGGGGCTTTGGCTCCCTCGTCCTGGCCCTCGTCATATGGCCTAGGGGTTTCTATGATGGATTTGAGCTGGGGCCATTGGCCTCTAGTGGGTTCGGTTAGGGTCTCTGCCTTTGGGTGGTTCGGTCTTGGGGTTAGGCGTATTCTTGTTTCACTGTCAGGTAGCTAGCTTGCTTTCGTTGCTTGGCGGTGGGGGTTATTGGTTCGTGGTCTATGGGAAGGATTTCCGGCGGGAGTAGTTTTTCCTACCCCAGAGGGTTTTTTTAGCTCTGTCGTTCGGCCTGGTCCCGGGGGGGGGCGGTTTCTTAGGCGTCATAGCTAGCGCTCCATATGCCTTTTTGTCCCATAAACAAATAATAAAATGAGTCAAATAAAAAAGGAAAAAAACCAAATCAGGAGCTTTCTGACCATCCTCCTTCTCCGCTACACCTCCGGTGATTGAAAACTCAACACCACGGTTTTTATCGTGAGTTTTTTGTTTCGTCGCGGAACTTTCTCCACCCTCCTGCCCACTCCTGCCATGGGCTGCGGCCTAGGGGAGTCTGGCTCTTCTCTCCTCTCATGCCTGGGGTATTGACTTTGGTCTACCGTCGCAGGGCCCTCTCTCACCCTGGGAGTTGGTCGGTCGGAGGCCCTCCTCGGCTGGCTGGCAGGTGGTGGGATCCCTTCCACTACAGTGACACTATCTCTCCTAGAACAAGGGACTACATGAGAGACGTGGTAAAACACCTGCTATGCTTTGCCTAGACGGCCGTTGATGATCTGCCTTACTCCTCCTTCCTCCTCCCCCAACACGTGGCGGGGAGTCCTTTCCTCTTCCTGAGTTGGCTCGCTTAGCCTGCTCACGGTCGACAACCCCATAACTACCATCGTCAGATGGCCGGGACTACAGTTGAAGTAGGGGAGAACAGCCAATAGGCTACGGTCGATCTCCCCATTCTCATGTTTCTCTAAGAGGTTGTCTAGTCAGACACGAACGCGAGTAGTGATAGACGATGTTTAAGGTCTTTGGGTCTACCCTACCGCACTCGTCTCCCTACGGTCGGATCGGCTGGCACCCTACTACTACACTTTCCTCTCCCTGCGCTTATCGCCCACGGCCGGCTGGTCTCCTCCTTTCCTCCATGGTATTGCACTATCTACCTGGAGTGGGTCTGGGGGGGGCCCCCTATCTTAGCATGCTTCGTGCGTCGCTTCCCGCTTGAATGAGTGGACTCGCCCTTCGGGGCCTACGTGGCTTGCTACTACCCTTTCTTTTTTCTTTTTGGGATTTCCCACCGGGTTTTCCTGGCCCTTCCTACTTTCTTCTAGGGTAGGATTTCCTTGTTCGTCCATCTAGCCGGGCTTGGGTTTCTTTTTTTTGAGGTGAGATGTGCGGTTGGCTCCATCCCAGAGGGGCTTGAGGGGTTGGCTTTTTCCTGTGGTGAGAGGAGGAATATGGGTTTTTTGTCATCATAGCTAGCACTTCATATGTTCTTTGTACCCTAAACAAATAATCAGTGAGTCAAACAAAAAAAGAAAAAACAGAGAAATCCGGAGCTTTCGGGCATGCTCCGCGCCCTCTACTTTCCTCTCGCTTAAAAACATTACCGCATTCGCCCAGGTAAAACTGCAGGGTTTTGCGTGGCAACCCTCTCCACACACCTAATTCCTTCCCTTGCTTATGCTTCAGTCTCTAAGTGCACAGCCCCCTCACTTCCGCCCACAGCCCCCTTCGTCAGGGAGGGGTCTGGTCCGGGACCCTCAAGGTCTGGCTCCCAAGCCTCCAACCCCGCATCCCCCTATGAGTCAAGGACACCAGCTCCCGCTCTTCCCACTCATCTTTCTCTGATCAGAGAAGAACTAGCCCACACTCTCCGCCATATTGGAAGGGCAGCCCCTCCCCTTTCCCCCCCAACTGATTCTCAGCTTCAAGACCTGTCTGCTGGCAAAGTCATCCTCCTACCACTGCTTTGCAGTGCCCTCTCTGGGATCGGCAGCATCATCCAAAGGCTAGAGGCCATTGAGCAGTCTTCCGCAGCTGCCCCCAGGGACCCTCCCTCTCTTCCCGCATTAGAAGCCACTGTCCAGGACCTCGTTCTGAGGGTCACAGCGTCAGCTGTGTGCCCCCCGGCTGTCGCGCTACGCCCCCCTCCTCCTCTGCCTCCTCCAAAACAGACAAAGCGCCCGCCGCCGCCCACCCCACCTTCTGCTCCCCCTGGAGCAAAGTACCGCCCACCCCCCTGGCTACATCCTAGATATCCCAGTTGAGGATATCGACTCCCCTGTGCAGGTTGATGGAGTGTGGTATGGTGACCCATGCACTTTCGCAGCCTGACATCCCTGCTCCTTTGCAGTCTTCCAGTTCACCGAGGGTGAGTTCCCAGAAGAATCTACCTTCCGCCCAAGCCCTGCCCCCTCTTTCCTCACCCTAGTCCCCCCCTCCTCTTCCTACGCCAGCGCTGCAGCCCCCTCCAGGAGCCAGGTACAGCAGACCAGTGCCAAGGGCAAGAAGAAGGTGATCACTGCAGCCCAAGTCGCAGCGTCGGGTGGTGGCCCCTCCCGTGTCTGGGAGGCTGCCCCCCTACCAGCTGGCGAATGCTTCTTCCCACCCCGAACTACCCCGGTGCCTCACCCCGACGCAACACGCCTGGCGGCCACAACCCCTGACATCGTAGCCTCCGTACTCCGAGAGGCCAACTGTCAGTTCCCCGTCTCCTTCTCAGCCACTGTCAACGCACGTGGTGTGATTACTCTGCTCGCTACTGATCCCCTCACGCCTGCCACCAGCTACTCCCCCTACTAAGAGGCGCTTGCCAACAAAATGAACCAGTCCTTCGCAGTTGGGGACAACCCTTACCGCCCTTTCCGCCCCATGCCTAATGAGGTGCAGCTCGTCATCCACGGCCTCCCAGTCGCTTGCCTCGCACAGGCCCAGACTGACCCCTTCTCTGTACTCGCTGAGTCCATTAAGAATGCCATGGATGTGGACATCTTTGGTGCATGCTCCCTCCAGCCCGACCCCCTTCTCCGCAAGGCCAGCACCTTCTTTGTCATAATAGTCGCCTCCTCCGATGTGGCCCATATCGGGTACAAAATCCTCCTCTACTCCAAGCTCCACAACGTCCAGAACGCAGTCTTCAAGAACAAGTTCATGTAATGTAGGCATTGCTGGAAGTTTGGCCGTCCTGCCCTGGCATGCACTGCCACCATTCCCGTCTGCCCGATCTGTACATCAAACTACATGAGAGCCAACCACCGCTGCCCCAACCCAACATGCCCCAAGCTGGGCTTCCTCAAACCTGTCATCGGCTGCTGCCCGGCCTCCCCTTCCAAGTGTGCAAACTGCTCCGGCCGCCACTCCGCTACTGACAGGTCCTGCCCTTCTCCCCCTGCCCAGCCGACGTAGCAGACTTCAAGGTCTGAGGCAGAGGATGCAGAGGGGGACGACACCATGGACCAGGACAATGCCCCACTGGGCGATGCCCACACACCCTCTCCCCCCCTCCCGGATGCCAACTCTTTGGCCACCCCCTGACCCGTTGTTGCTCCAATACCCCGTACTCCAGCACCCACCTCCCAGTCTGCTGCATTCTTCGCCTCCCTAGCGGAATCCAGTAGCCCGTCTCTGTTCACCTCAACTTCCTTTCATAAGCGATAGTACGAGCCGTGGATCCAAATTTGGTCGCCCGATTGCCGCCAACCCCCACTTTCCTGCCATTGCTTGCCATCGTTCAACATAATTGCTTAGGGAGCTAGAATGTTTTTCTTTCCCTGTTCAACAGCCTTGCTGCGCTGTCCTCCCCTCCCCAGGTAGTGGCCCTCCAGGACCCCCTGGTCTGGCGGGGAAAGCTACCGTCCTTTTCCATGTATAAATGCTTCTCCCCTCCTGTCGCCTCAGGCCGTAAGCCTAAGGTAGCCTTCTTTGTGTACCAGGAGCTCCTTGGAGCCTACCCTGTTCTTCCCTGTTTTTTTGATCGGCCTGACCTAATGGCACTGGACATCCACTCGCTGAGGAGCCTGTTTTCACTGTCTCTCCATGTTTTTCGGATTTATAATTTGTATTCCATTAATTTTGTATCCTCCTACCACCGGACAGTGTCGCCGGCAGACACTTTCCCCCTTCATCATTTCCCCACCCTTACCCTTAGGGACTTTAACCTTCACCACCATCTTTCTGACCCTTTCTGACAGTTTTCCGACCAGGATCTCCCGGTGTCCTCTCCCTACTTTGAAGTGGCATCCGAGGCTGGCTATAGCCTGCTCAACACCCCTGGCATCCACACCAGGTTCCCTTTCGATCTGGCAACTAGGCCCGGCGTTCTCGACCTGGCCTTTGCCAACCAGCTCCTGGCTCCCTTCCAACATTCCTGGTTGGCTGACCTTCCCTCTACCGGCTCAGACCACATTCCCATTCTTATCAAACTTTCCTCTCCCCTAATGCACAAGGCCCCTCCTAGCCCAGACTGGGACAAGGTGGACTGGTCACCGGTACTTGAGGCCCAGCAAGGGGTCGACATCCCACCGCCACCTCCGCTTCCCACAGCTTCTTCCCTCAGCTCTTGGTTCGATCGCCATCTCGGTGCACTTTCCGCTCTCCGCTTGGCCCCGGCCCTCTAAAATGCCCTTCTCTTTGGTCTAAGCCTTGGTGGTCCCCCCTTCTGACCTCGCTGCACCATGCCTTTAATGCCGCTGCCAGGAGGTCCCGCTCCTCCCCTTCACGTGCACTCAGTGTCGAGGCTCGTGAGGCCTGCTCCCTCTACTTTAAAGCCATCAAGAAGGCAGAGGCCGAGCACTGGAAGAGCTTCCTGTCCAAGGGTGACTCCCGCTCTGTCTGGACGGCCAGGAGGCTTGCTACTAGAAGAGCCCCTGACTGTTTCCCCTCCTTCCCTGGCCTCTCCTCCCCTGAACAGATCAACTCAGCTCTTCTGAGCCACTTCTTCTCCCACAAGTCCTCTACTCCCACCCCGTCTAATCTCAGGCCATTCTGTGACTCACCCCCCCTCTCTCCTGAGGAGGTACAAATGGCCCTGTCCAAGTCATCAAAATCTTCAGCTCCAGGCCCAGACCAGATCCCTTATGGGGTCTGCAAGAAGGTCCATGCGGCTAACCCCTCACTTCTCGTTAATCTTCGCTCACCTTTGCTGTCTTTCGGCTTCCACCCTCCCTCCCTCAAAAACCCCAATGGAGTTGTCCACTCCAAGCCGGGAAAACCAGACTATTCTACCCCCTCCTCCTTTTGCATCATTCTCCTCCTCCAGACTGTTTCGAAAATCCTAGAGAGGATTGTTGCCTCCCGCCTATCCATTGTCGCCCGCTCGCGCGGCCTAATCAACTCCAGCCAATGCGGCTCACTCCCCTGGCTCAGCACCTACGATGCCTGTGCCACGCTCACCCACAAGATCCGCTGCCTTCAGAGGCCGGGGCTCAAAGCCTGCTCGCTCTTCCTTGACATCAATGGGGGTTTTGACAACATCAATTCAACATTACTTACTACCTTCACGAAGTCCAGGGGGGTGCCTCCATACAGCCCCGCCTGGGTTCAGTCTTTCCTTTCTAATAGACATTGTCATCTTCTCTTTCCAGGGTCTCCTAATATGTTTTCTCCAGTGCAGGTGGGGGCGCCACAAGGGTCTCCTATTTCTCCTCTTTTGTTTCTCATCTATGTGTCTCCTCTTCATTTGGATATTCTTAAGGGAATTATGCTTTCCTATGTTGACGATTTCACTGTTACGGTGGCTTCTCCCTCTTACAGGCGCAATGTGCAGTGCTTACAACACTACTTTCTGGCATGGAAGAGAAGGGCGGGTGCTATAGGCATGTCCTTCTCGGTGCCCAAGACCGAACACTCCTACTGGAGGACCTCAAGAGACCATGGGACGCGCTGCAATACCCCTGTCACCCTGGATGGTACTCTCTTCCACCCGGCTGGGCTGGTTCGCTGGTTTGGCTACTGGTTTACCCCTAGCCTGGAAACCGCTCCTCACTTCGCAAAACGGCTGGCGCTCGCGCAGGAGGCTTTCGCTATCGTAAGACAACTGTCTCCCCCTGGTAAAGGCCTGCCTCCTTATCTCAATAGGAGACTGGCTGTGGGACTCATCCTTCCTATTCTCTCCCATGGGGCCGATCTGCTGGTACCCAATGCCTCTGCACTCCACAAGATAGAGGTCTTCTGGAACCGCGTCCTCCGCTGAGTGACCAACTGCTTCCACTCTACCCCTACCTCGATCCTCCCCTGTGATGCCATGATCTCCCCTCTGGCCGTCCTCCTTCCCCACAAGCGCCGAATAGCAGCCTTGAGGATGGTCTGCTCACCACCCGAGATAAACCCGGCTTCGGTCAGGCTCCCCTTGTCCTTTCCCTCCCCATCAGCAACAAAGGCACTGGACTCCAACCTGGTCCTGTCCATTGGTCTGAAGGGCAATGCCTACGCCCTACTCTCGAAGACCCCAAGGCCCTCTCCTGCCGTACGATCCCATCTCCCTATTGATGGCATTGCTCATTCCCTGGCCTGTGTCGCCACCAAGGGGACTCTTCCAGGCCTGAACAGGCACCTGGTTCCCAGGATGGTCAACAACCTCTCCTCCTCGCAGAAGTATTCCCTCCTTAAAGCTACCACTTAGTCGCTCCTTTTCCGGGACTGGGCACTACAGGCCCCCCCCACCCTATACTACCTCGATCCTCCGCGGGAGGCCCCGCAACTGTTTATGGGGCTGGGTCGCTTCACGGCCGGAAGAATACATCAGATGAGAGCTGGAAAGAGCTATCTAGCAGCACACAATCCCTGGAACGAGCCAGACAAACCTACCTCTTACCCTGCCTGCGGCCTCGAGCCAGAGACTATGCAACATGCTGTCCTCTCCTGTTCCTCTAAGGCCTCCTCGATAGTGCTCCATATCCCGGGAGTGGACTCTTTGGGCCCTAAGGCTCTCCTATGGGCAAATAAGGACCTCTTATGGGGCCTCGCATGATACATTTCTGATACCAGAACCAACTTTCCCCCCTTAATGGCCAGGGGGCGGTGTCACCCAGTACCAACCTTGTTTCAAATTGAAGTGGCGTTTCTTTGTTGTCTTTCCTGAGTTTACTTGACTTTTCATGCTTTATGTTTTCTCTGTACAGGAGGAGGCTTGTCTTTCCTTTTGTGATTGGTCACCCTGGTGGGCGTAGTGGGCTGTATTACTCACAGGAGAGGATTGTTGGCGGAGAGATATTTCGTTACTGTTTGTTGTTTTTGACATTAAGGTTTTGTTTTTACGATAGCTAGCGCTTCATGCAGGTTCTTGTACCTTAACAAAGAATATATAAGTTAAACAAAAAAACAAAAAAAGAAATTCGGAGCTTTCAGACCACGCTCCGCGCCATCTACTTTCCACTCACTTAAAAACATTACCGCATTTGGCCAGGCAAAACTCCTGGGTACTGTGTGGCAACCATCTTCACACACCTAATTCCTTCCCTCACTTACGCTTCAGGCTCTAAGTGCACAGCCCCCTCACTACCCCGCACAGCCCCCGTCATCATGGAGGGGCCTGGTCCGGGACCTTCAAGGTCTGGCTCCCAAGCCTCCAACCGTGCCTCGCCCTATGGGTCCAGGGGACCAACCCCCTCTCTTCCCTCTCATCTTTCACCGATAAGAGCGGAACTAGCATGCACACTCCGCCATATACGACGGGCAGCCCCTCCGATTTCCCCCCCAACTGACTCTCAGCTTCAAGACCTGTCTGCCGGCGAAGTCATCCTCCTTCCACTACTATGCACTGCCCTCTCTAGAATTGGCAGCATCATCCAAAGACTAGAGGCCCTTCAGCAGTCCTCCACCGCTGCCCCCAAGGACCCTCCCTCTCTCCCTCCTTTAGAAGCCTGTGTCCCCGACCTCTCTCTGACGGTCATGGAATTGGCTGCCCACCCCCGGGCCGCCCCGCTGAGCCCCGCTCCTCTTCTGCCTCCAAAACAGACCAAGCACCCTCCGCCGCCTCCCACCCCTCCTGCTCCCCCTGTAGCAAAGTACCGCCTCCCTCCAGGTTATGTTCTAGATATCCCGGTTGAGGACATCGACTCCCCTGTACAGGTTGATGGAGTGTGGTATGGTAACCCACGCACCTTGGCGGCCAGACATCCCCACTCGTTTGTAGCTTTCCAGGTCACGCAGGTTGAATTCCCGGAAGAGTCCACCTTCCGCCCAGGTCCCGCCCCCTCCTTCCTCACACTAGTTCCCCCCACCTCCTCCTACACCAGCGCTGCAGCCCCCCCCAAGGGCCAAGTACAACAGACCAACGCCAAGGGCAAGAAGAAGGTGACCACTGTAGCCCAAGTCGTGGCATCAGGTGGTGCCCCCTCCCGGGTCCAGGAGGCTGCCCCCCTTCCTGCTGCCGAACGTTGCTTCTTCGCGCCCGGTACCGCTCCGGTCCGCCCACCTGATGCAACACGCCTGGCGGCCACTGCCCCTGACATTGTAGGCTCCGTTCTTGGAGAGGTGAACTGTCCCTGCCCCGTATCTTTCTCGGCCACTGTCAATGCACATGGTGTGATTACCCTCCTAGCTAGTAATCCCGTCATGCCTGCTACCAGCTACTCCCCCTACTATGAGGCTCTTGCCAACAAAATGAACCAGTCCTTTGCCGTTGGGGATAACCGCTACCGCCACTTCTGTCCCGCGCCCAACGAGGTCCAACTGGTCATCTACGGCCTTCCAGTTGCCTTCCTCCTGCAGGACCATACCGACCTCTTCCACGCACCAGCCAAGTCCATTAAGAATGCCAAGGATGTCGATATCTTTGGTTCTTGCTACCTCCAACCTGACCCCCTCCTCTGCAAAGCCACTACCTCATTGGTCATCATCCTCGCCCCCTCCGACATGGCCCATATTGGGTCCAAGATCCTCCTCTGCTCCAAGCTCTGTAATGTCCAGAAGGGGGTCTCCAAGAACAAATTCATGCAATGTAGGCATTGCTGGAAGTTTGGCCACCCTGTCCTTGCTTGCACTGCCACTATTCCTATCTGCTCGATCTATGCATCGAATCATACCAGAGCCAACCACCGGTGTCCTAACCCAACGTGCCCCAAGCTCGGCTTCCTCAACTCCATCATCGGCTGCTGTCAGCCTCCCCTCTCCAGTGTGCAAACTACTCTGGTGGTCACCCTGCTACGGACAGGTCCTGCCCTTCTCGTCTTTCCCAGCCGATACAGCAGACCTCAGGCTCTGAGGCGGAAGATGAAGAGGAGGAAGACACCATGGACCAAGATGATGCCCCTCCAGGCAATGCCCACACACCCACCCACCCTCTCCCAGAAACTGACTCCTTGGCCACCCCCCGACCCGTTGTGGCCCCCCCAGTACCCTGTGCTCTAGCACCTGCCTTCCAGTCTGCTCCCTTCTTCGCCTCCCTAGGGGAATCCAGTAGCCCGTCTCAATTTTCTCCAACCTCCTTTCATCAGTGATAGTACAACCCATGGATCCAAACTTGGTGGACCGACTGCTGCCATCCCCTTCTGTCCTGCCATTTCTTTCCATCGTTCAACATAACTGCTTAGGGAGCTGTAATGTTTTTCTTTCCCAGTTTAACAGCCTCGCTGCGCTGCCATTTCCCCCCCAGGTAGTGGCCCTCCAAGACCCCCCAGTTTGGCGGGGCAAACTACCGTTCTTCTCCATGTATAAGTGCTTCCCCCCCTGTCGCCTCAGACCGCAAGCCTGAGGTAGCCTTTTTTGTTTATCAGGAGCTCCTGGGAGCCTACCCTGTCCTTCCCTGTTTTTTTGATCGGCCTGATTTAATGGCATTGGATATCCACGCGCCTAAATGTTTATTTTTATCGTCGCTCCATGTTTTTCGGATTTACAATTTGTATTCCTTTAATTTTGTGTCCTCTCACCGTCGGACAGTAGCGCCGGGAGATGCTTTTCCCCTTCATTCATTTTCCCTCCCTCACCCTTGGGGATTTTAACCTGCACCACCCCCTCTCTGACCCCTTACGCCAGTTTTCAGACCAGGATCTGCTGGTGTCCTCCCCCTACTTTGAGGCGGCCTTAGAGGCTGACTACAACCTACACAACACCCCGGGTATCCACACCAGGTTCCTCTTCGACTTGGCCACCAGACCTGGTGTTCTTGACCTAGCCTTTCTCAATAAGCTTTTGGCTCCCTTCCAACATTCCTGGTCGGCTGATCTCCCCTCTACCGGCCCAGACCATATCCCTATTCTTATCAAACTTTCCTCTCCCTTAATGTGCAAGGCCCCTCCAAGCCGGGACTGGGATAGGGTGGACTAACCACCGGTACTTGAAACCCTGCAAGGAGTCGACGTTCCCCCGCCGCCTTCCCTCCCCACAGCTTCCGCCCTCAGCTCTTGATTTGATCGCTACCTTGGTGCCCTTTCAGCCCTACTCCTGGCCCCGGCCCTACTAAGTGGCCCTTCACTTAGGTCCAAACCCTGGTGGTCCCCCCTTTTGACCTAGCTGCACCATGCTTTTAATGGTACTGCCAGGAGGTCCCGCTCCTCCCCCTCACCTACACTCAATGCCGAGGCCTGCAAGGCCCGCTCCCTCTACTTAAAGGCCATCAAGAAGGCAAAGGTCAAGCACTGGAAGAGCTTCCTGGCCAAGGTTGACTCCCGCTCTGTCTGGACGGCCAAAAGGCTCACCACTGGAAGGGCCCCCGACTGCTTCCCCTCCTTTCCTGGTCTCTCCTCCCCCGAACAGATCAATTCAGCTCTTCTGAGCCACTTCTTCCCAGACAAGACTCCTACTCCCACCCCATCTATCCTCAGGCCCTTCCACGACTCACCCACTCCCTCCCTCGAGGAGGTGCAAAGGGCCCTGTATAAGTCATCAAACTCGTCAGCCCCAGTGTAACGTGTTCACGCCGGGGCGCTAGTCACGCTGCTGTGTACAATAGGAGCCGAGTGTTATCCTGCCGGAGGGTAACAGTCTCGGCTGGCTAAGGGAGGCTTCGGTGGTGTAATAGGAAAATAGAAATAACCGTTCAACCCACTATATTAGAATACTATCTGTCGAAGTCTACCGTTTCCAGAGTGGAGAACGGTGGTCTTTTTACGTACATGTGTTTGAGTACGATCATGAATTCTCACTCATGTTCTTACTCAATCAAACCATAAAAATAACCAAGTATCAACCGATACTTAAAACAAAACATAAAACAAACTAAGTATCAACCGATACTTAAACCAAAACAGAAATATTAACCGAGTACCAGCTCCGGTTACACCCAGGCCCACACCAGATCCCCTGTGGGGTCTGGAAGAAGATCCATGCAGCTAACTACTCCCTCCTCTTTAATCTTCTCTCACCCTTGCTATCTTTCGGCTTCCATCCTCCCTCCCTTAAAAAGGCCACTGGAGTCGTCCTCTCTTAGCCGGGAAAACCAGACTCCTCCACCCCCTACTGCTTTCGCATCATTGTCCTCCTCTAGACAGTTTTAAAAATGCTGGAGACAATTGTTGCCTCTCGACTGTCCCTATCACCCGCTCTCACAGACTTATCAACCCAAATCAGTGCGGCTCGCTCCCCACTCTCAGCACCTACGATGCTTGCACCGCCCTTACCCACGAGATCCGCTGCCTCCAGAGGCCCAGACTCAAAGCCTCGTCGCTCTACCTTGACATTAAAGGAGGTTTCGACAATATCGACTCAACACTACTTACTGCTTTTATGAAGTTCAGGGGGCTGCCGCCATACATTTACACGTGGATTGAATCTTTCCTTTCTAATAGGCATTGTGGTCTTCTCTTTCAAGGGTCTCCTATTGTGTTTTCTCCAGTTCAGGTGAGCGCGCTACAGTGGTCCCCTATCTCTCCTCTTTTGTTTGTCATCTATGTGTCGCCTCTTCATTTGGTTATTCCTAAGGGGATTATGTTTTCCTATGTTGATGATTTTACTGCTACGGTTCGCCTCTCCCTCTTACAGGCGCAGTGTTCACAGCTTGCAGCACTATTTTTTAGTATTGAAGAGTCGGGCGGGTGCTATAGGCATGTCCTTCTCTGTGCCCAAGACTGAACTGTCTAACTGGAGGACCCCAAGAGACCATGGGGCTTGTTGCTACACCCCAGTCACCCTGGATGGCATCCTCTTCCACCCCGCTGGGCTAGTTCACTGGCTCGGCTACTGGTTTACTCCTAGCCTGGAGACCTCTCCTCACTTCGCAAAACGTTTGGTGCTTGCCCAGGGGGCTTTTGCTATCATAAGACTACTCTCTCTCCCCAGCAAAGCCTTGCCCCCTTATCTGCAAAGGAGGCTTGCTGTAGGACTCATTCTTCCCATCCTCTCCTACGGGGCCGATCTCCCGGTACCCAATCCTTCTGCGCTCCACAAGATGGAGGTCTTCTGGAACCGGGTCCTCCGATGGGTGACCAACTGCGTCCACTCTACCCCTACCTCGATCCTCCCTTGCGAGGCCAGCATCCCTCCCCTTGTAGTCCTTCTGCCCCATAAGCGCCAAATGGCGGCCTTAAGAATAGCCTGCTCGCCACCTGAAATCAACCCCGCTGCAGCCAGGCTCCACTCATCCTTTCCCTCCGCGTCCGCAACAAGGGCCCCGGACTCCCACCAGGCCCTGTCTGGTGGGCTGAAGGAGAATGCCTACCCCCTGCTCTAGAAGACCCCTAGGCCTTCTCCCGCTGTACGATCCCACAGCCCTATTGATGGCATAGCTCATTCCCTAGCTTGGATCGCTGCTAGGGGGACTCTTCCGGCCCTGAACCAGCACCTGGTCCCCGGGGCGGTCAATGATCTTTCCTCCTTACAAAAGTACTCCCTCCTGAAAGCAACCATGCGGTCCCTCCTTTCTCCGGACTTGGCGCTGCAGGCCCCCGCCTCTCTATACTATCCCTATCCCCCGCCAGAGGCCCCACACCCCTTGATGGGGCTGGACCGCTTCCTGGCTGGCAGAATACATGTAATGAGGGCTGGAGAGAGCTATCTAGTGGCCCACACCCCCTGGAACAAGCCTGACAAACCCACCACTTGCTCCGCCTGTGGCCTTGAGCCAGAGACTTTGCAACATGCTGTCCTCTCCTGTCCCGCTAAGACCTCCTCGAGACTGCTCCATATCCCGAGAGTTGATTCCTTAGCCTGCGAGGCCCCCCTATGGGCTGATAAGGACCTCTTCTGGGCCCTGGCGCAATAGATTTCTGATGCAAGGACCAATTTCCCCGCAGCCATGGGCGGGGGACGGGTGTTGCCCAACACCAACCTAGTTTCAGATTGAAGTGGCGGTTCTTTTTGTTGTCTTTCCTGACTTTTTGTGACTTTCTATGCGTTATGTTTTCTCTGTGCGGGAGGAGGATTGTCTTTGCTTTTGTGATCAGTTGCCCTGGCAGGGGCAGTGGGTTGTATTACTCACAGGTGGGGATTATTGGTGGGGAAACATTTCGTTACGGTTCATTGTTTTTGATATTAAGGTTTTGTTTTTGCTATAGCTAGCGCTCCATGCAGGTTCTTGTACCTTAACAAAGAATCCATGAGTTAAACAAAAACTAAAAACAAAAAAATCCCCAGCTTTCAGACCATCCTCCGTCTTCGCTACACCTCCGGTGATTGCAAACTTATCACCATGAGTTTCCTCGTGAACCCATCACTACTTTTACGCCCACTCCTGCCTTTGGCTTCAGCCTAGGGGAGTCTGGCTCTTCCCTCCTCTCACGCCCTGGGTATTAACTTCGGTCTACCATCGCAGGGCCCTGTCTCCCCTTGGAGGTTAGTGGTTCGGAGGCCCTGCTTGGCGGGCTGGCAGGTGGTGGGATCCCTTCCACTACAGGAACGCTATCTCTCCCAGAACAAGGGACTACGTGAGAGACGCAGTAAAACACCTGCTTTGCTTTTCCTAGGCAGCTGGTGATGATCTTCATCACTCCCCCTTTCTCCTCCCTGCATGTGTGATGGAGAGTCCTCTCCTTCTCTTGATTTGGCCTCGCTTAGCCTTCTCACAGTTGGCAACCCCTTAACCACTATTGTCAGATGGCCGGGACTTCAGTTGGAGTAGTGGCGAACAGCCAATAGGCTACGGTCAATCTACCCATTCTCTTGTTTCCCTAAGAGGCTGCCTAGTCAGACATGAACACGATAGCCATAGATGATGTTTAAGGTCTTTGCGTCTACCCGTCTGCTCTGCTCTCTCTACGGTCGGATCGGCTGGCACCCTACTACTACACTTTTCTCTCCCTCCGGTTATCACCCACGGCCGGCTGGTCTCCTCCTTCCCTCCATGGTATTGCACTACCTCCTTGGAGTAGGTCTGGGGGGGGCCCCCATCTTAGCGCGCTTCAGGCGTCGGTTTCCACTTGAATGAGTGGACTCGCCCTTCGGGGCCCTACGTGCCTTACTACTAACCTTTCTTTTGTCTTTTTGTTATTTCTCAGCTGGTTTCCCTGCCCCTTCCTGCTTTCTTCTTAATTAAGAATTCCTTGTTCGTCCCTCTAGCCGGGCTTGGGTTTCTTTTCTTTGAGGCGAGATGTGCAGTTGCCTCCATACCAGAGGAGCTTAGGGGTTTGGCTTTTTCCTGTGGCGAGAGGAGGAATATGGGTTTCTTGTCATCATAGCTAGCGCTGCATATGTTTTTCGTACCCAAAACACATAATTAATTAGTCAAACAAAAAAGAAGAAAAAAGGAAAAGTCCTGAGCTTTCAGACATAGTCCGTCTCTGCTACACCTCTGGTTGTTGAAAAAGATTTCCTAATTGGTAACAACCCAACACTGGGGAACCATCACTACTTTTCTTTAGTCATGCACCCCCCGGCTGGCGGCTTGTAACGGACAGGGTCTGAGGGTCGGGTAGCCCAAGGCACACCACGATCAGGACAGGCAGGAATCTAGAGACGAGGTCTAGGTGTGGGGGTACAACCGAAGTGAGTTGTCCGAGGTTCGGGATTCAGGGGTTCAGGGTCAGGGTTCAGGGGTTCAAGAGGACGCCAGATAGTAGAGAGTGTAATTCCTAGGTACAGGTGTCCGAAGGAGATTACCAGATTGCGTGAAGAAAGTAAAACATAAAGGGGCACACCCCTTTATATACTAAGAAAATCCTCCAGGATCACTAATACAAAAGAAAGTCCTTGGCATCGCGCGCAGCCGCGATTTCTCTATCTGGTTCCGCTATCTTCCGTTGCGCGGCAACACATCCCAATCGTCCATACAAAGGAAAACCAACCATACCACCACGAAAACCACAGCCAATATATGCAACGAAAAACCCATGCATATTCCGTCTCCATAGCCAGGTGGCTGTGACACGGCTTCAAGCTGAGTCTTTCCATCCCTCTGCCCATCGGGGCCTCTCTTCTACTCCTTCCCTCATCTGGCCTCTTGCCTCTGCTGGATGGAGGTTCTCTCTTCACCCTAGCGGCCTCATCCTGAGGTCTCTGTTCTCTCTACCCCACTTTTGCTTCACCTCACTTAGTATCAGCACAGTTGGCTTTGGCAGCCTGGTGATAGCTAGATGGTCAGTTGGGGTGGTGGTCCTCTAGGCTATCAGGAGTAGCCTCACCTCCTTCTGTGACTCTAGTTGCAGCCTCCTACCATATTGTTTGGCTGGATCTTTGCAACCTTGCCCTCTTCCTCTCCTCTCCTCCGGGATTGGCTGGCACCCTACTGCCTGGACCCTCAAGCCCCATTGTGACCGAGGTGGTGGCTCTCCAGCCTACCCCTTCTACCTCCACCCCATGCCAGTTTCACTGGTGCTGCTAGCAGTTCTGCCACCCTCACGGTGGCCCTACAACTCTTTCCTGGCTCTGCTGTCACTATAGGTATTATCCAGCATTTTACACAACCAGACTCCTCATGGCTGGGTTCTACCCCCTCCCTCCTTCGCAGTATCGGCTACCCTCCTCTATCATAGGTTGCTGGAATCTCTCGCCTGTTGTCCTCCCTGCAGACTTGCGGCCCGCCCCTGGCTGAATGACTAGTTAGCCTACCTTGGTATTACACTATCTCCTGGGTTGAGCTGGCTGGTCCCATCATGGTATTTTGCCAGGGTCCTGCCGTGGGCCTGACAGTGGACCTATTCGTTCGTGGATGCCGGGAGAGGCACTTGGGAGTTTCCTAATCTATTTTTTGCTTTGTCAAGATGACACTGAAGGGTTTTATTCCCTCTCCTGCCTTGCCTGTGGAGGACGATTGCTCCTATGTAGGGCGGCACGTGTGGTTAGGCCGATCCCAGAAGGTCTTAGGGGGGTTGTTTTGGTCCATGGGGCATGGGGAAATACGGTTAGAATTAAGGTTTTGTTTTTGCCATAGCTAGCGTTCCATGCAGGTTCTTGTACCTTAACAAAGAATATATGAGTTAAACAAAAAAAAAAAAAAAAAAAAGAATGCTGAGATTTCAGAACTATCAGCGAATGGAGAAGAGATCTTATCAATATATTCATTATGCTTTAATACCTACTTTTGTTACAAGCTTTCTTGACCACTGTCCAAAAAACCTTACCGGCCTCAGGTACAATTCGCTTGACTTAGAATTGACTGCTGCCTAATGCAGGGTATTAAAGATCCGGCCCAATGATATGGTAGGAGGCTGCAACTAGGGTCACAGAAGTAGGTAAGGCTACCCCGGGTAGCATGGAGGGCCACCATATCAACTGACCATCCAACCTGTTGAAATCGGTCTTGACAAATGTGATTACTTCTGCGCTTTGGAAGTTGTCTTTTAATTCGTACAGGAGTCTCTCTTCCTTCAATAATGTCTGTCCTTGTCTTTCTATCTTTCTGGAAAAACCTGCACTCTTATATATAGTTGAGAAAATGCCTCCTTGCTTCCATTCTCCTCCCCTGCTTCCAATTTCCGATCAACTCCAGTCTTGTAATCAACAGAACCCCGCTTTTCCTTCCTTTTCTCTCCTTCTCTTATGTTCAGTCTGTTTCCTATTTATACTGTCTTCTGACCAATTACCTATCCTTCATTGACCACATACTATATCCTACTTCCTTCTTCTTAGACACCCATCTCTTGCATTTATCCAATACATGCTCTAGAATCTTCTATCTCTCTTACAAACCATCATATTAGCATGACAAATTAAATAACAATAGTCTTGTACACTGCGGTCCTCTTGCCAGCCAGGTATTTTATTCCGGAACTTGCAGTAATCCTGCAGGTCTGGTAATCAATTGGAGTGCCAGTGATTTGCAACACCTCCCGTCACCGGTAGTCCAGGGGAGCCATTCTTGATTGCTCTTATGTCGTCTCCAACAATTGTTGTATTGGAATCATAATTGGCTTCTGACGTTTGATCTTCTAGGAGGAGGAAAAGCGAATGTGTCATTAGACTAAGGCTTTGACAATGCTTCATAAAAGCAGGTTGTGGAAGTGCTTTAGTGAAGATATCAGCAGTCATGTCAGTGGTAGGACAGTAGGTAAGCTGAACGTTTCTATTTTCAAGGCATTCACGGACAAAGTGATACTGTATATCAATATATTTTGTCCAGTTATGGAACTCTGGATTCTTTGGTAATGCTAGTACTCCTCGGTTGTCGATATTTATAGTTCAGCGATTATATTTAGTTGCTCCAGGATTCCAGAGAAGTTCCTGTAATCAAATTGACTCCTTGACCGCCTGTGTCAAGGCCATACATATACTCTGCTTCCATGGAGGAGAGGGCAACACTTGCCTGCTTCTTACTATTCTATAATATTGCGGCTGCATTGATACAGAATGCATGTCCTCCAATTGATTTCCAGTCCTCACTGGAGCCCTAATCTGCATCCATGTGGCCAACTCCTGCTGTACTTTCCCTCAACTGAAAGCATAGTCCAACATCAGGGGTTCGTGCACGCTGTGTCATAATCCTCTCAGCTGCTGTCCAATGTGTATGCACTGGATTTATGCCATATTGGCTAACCTTCATAACTGCATATGCTATGGCCAGTCTTGTATATAGTATTGGATATATTAAGTAACTGACAATCGACTGGTACCTCTTTGTGTCCTCCAGGGTTGGTTGAAAGGATGATGGACTTTTTTCTAGTTGTATATGAGGAGCGGCAGGTGTCTAGACATGGTTGCAGTTTCACATCCCATGCCCAACAAAGATCTTTTCGATATAGATCCTTTATGATAAGTGGAGCATCTGAGTCTTTCGCTTGTGTCTAACTTCCATACCCCGAAAAGGATGTCCAGTCTCCGAGGTTTGTCATCCCGAATTCTTAATATAAGCAGGTTTGGATTCAATTGATTTGATTGGTTGTTCGTGCAACCAATACGAGATCATCTACATAAAGCAATAAGACAACATTCTTCTCATAATGTATGAAGAGACTGTGATCTTAGTTGCTCCTTATAAAGTCTTGCTGGTGAAAGAAGGTATGTATGTGCCCATACTATGCCTGTGGTAACTGTTTTGATCTGTAAATTGATTTCAGAAGATGACAAATGATGGGAGATTTCTGGTTAGATGTTCATTTCATTGTTGGTATTGGTAAGTCTTCAGGAACATTCATGTATACTGTTTCTGCTAACTTGCTATTTAGGAATGCAGTTCTAACATCCAGGCCAATAATTTCCCAATTGTTCTCGCTAATAAGTACTAGTAGTCAGCAAATTGTAGGAAACTTCGCTACTGGAGCATACGTCTCCTGATACTTAAGCCCACATTCCTGACTATACTCCTTCGCAAGAAGTCTATCTTTACACCACCCATCCTCTTTTCTCTTGAAAGTGCCAACACCAACCGATTGTTTTCCGGTTTGGTAGGAGTAGCTCTATGATCGAGGTGGTGTTTCTTGCTTATGAGTTTAGCTCAGACTGCTAAGCTTCTTCTCACTTCTCCTTATTAGGTCCAGTTAAAGCTGCAGACAGAGTTCGTGGATCTTGATCTAGTCCTTGTACTACTAACACGTACCCTGCGGGTGGCTGAAAAAGGTTTTCAGGCCTCTTTTATCGGTCAGATCACCATAGATTGTATGAAAATTTGTATTCTCTATATGGGTTCATGTATTTTCGTTTTTCTCTCCCAAGTTTGATTTTTTATTATGGCCATTAATTTTTCTTCACTCTAGTCGCGCATTTCATACCTGGATGAGCTTCCAGGAGTTCTCAGGATTCACGTTCTTGAAGAGAAGGGTGTAACAAGATGGATCAGGTTGGCCATGCGTAGTGAGTCAGAATAGGTATGTGCTGAACCCACGTAGCAAAATTATGTGGACTGCGCCTGGTCGGATATAGTGAAGGATCTCCTTAGTATTTTGGAACACATAGGCAGGATGTATGTTACAGATTGGAGGATTTCCTATGGTGTTGTTAGAATTTGGGCTTTGGGGGAGTACTATTAGATTGAGGGATTTCTTTGCATATATCAATGGGACGTGCCCCTTGATATTTTACTTTCTTTACACAATCTGGTAATCTCCTACCATTGTATATACTTAGGAATTATGTCCCCTCCTTGCTCTCATGTTTATCGTGAAGTAACCTTCAGATTGTCACAACTCCGCATTCCAGAACCTGGGAAGAATGAACTTGATACCTCCTTGCATCTTGTTTAATTTCTTGTCTTTACTTTGCTAGTCATAGCCAGACCCCCAAGTGTGAACCTGCTGTATGGTTCACGCTCTTTGATTAATATACCTCTGGTTTTTCCTTTTTGTCTACCTGTCCTCGGTTAACTATCTTGATAATAGTTCTCCCGCCTGCACATTTTGTGCCTGTGGCCTTCCTTCATGTCTGCTTGTCCTTAGTTAACCATCTTTATGATCGTTCTCCCACCTGAATCTTTTGCGTCCATGGCCTTCCTTTATGTTCATCCATCCTCAGTTAACTATCTTCACAATAGTTCTCCCACCTGAATCCTTTGCGCCCATGGCCTTCCTTTATATTTGCCCGTCCTCGGTTAACTATCTTGATGATAGTCTACCTGCCTGAATCCATTGTGCCCGTGGCCTTCCTTCGTGTTTGCCCGTCCATGGTTAGCTATCTCGATGGTAGTTTCCCTCCTGAACCTCAGTAGCCTTTAGGACCTTAGAAACTCTGACCCTTGTGAATCACTTACCAATATTGTATTCGGCAACAAACCTTCATGTATCTTTTAGTCCACTAAACAACATTCCTTGAATCTCAACCTAGACCTCCACTGGGACACAGGAGGCTGATTTTGGCCAGCTTGATGTCGACAACCCTCCTTGCAGCTCACTCCTCAGCTGCATGCTAATCAGATGGATAACTCCTGGACAATGAAGCCCTTTAACCTAGACCTCTAGTGGGACACTGGATGATTATTTTGGCCAGCTTGATGTCGGCAACCCTGCTTGAACCTTCCTTCTCGGCTGCATACCAATTAGACAGATAACCCTGAGACAATGAGGCCCCTTGACCTAGACTTCCAGTGGGACATAGGACAATTATTTTGGCTCGTGACAAATGCTCCTTAGTTGGACCTTGGTTGGTTATGCTTCTTGCGGGTGGATGCTGGCTTGATGTCGGTAACCCTCCTTGAACCTTGCTCCTCGGCCGCATACACATTAGACAGAGAAACCTTAGATACTGAGGCCCTTGTCGAGACCTCGGAGGTGGGAACCTGTCCTGATGCTAAGACCTCCAGTGGGATACCAGACATCTGTCTAGACCTCAGAGGTGGGATACCTGACCCTTCCCTAGACCTCAGAGGTGGGAACCTGTCCTGATGCATAGACCTCCAGTAGGATACTGGGATCCTGGCACCTTGCTCTTCAGCTGCACTCCAATAAGACGGATTTACCTTAGATATCAAGTGGCCCTGTCTAGACCTTTGGTGGGACAGTGAAATTACAATGCCAAGACCATCGGTGGAATACCGAACCTGTTTATATCTTCAGAGCCTGACCCTGGTGTGCCTGGTACTACCTGCTCGGACCTTGTCCATTACATTTTTCTTCTCTTGCTGTGCGGGGTTGAAGAGTAATGCTTTCCTCTATTATTTCTTCCAAATTGATATTATGTCTCATAGACAGGTACTTCAAAATACTCTGTTCAGAGACTCCTATTTCATTCTCAATTTCCATATTCCTGGGATTGGGGACAGACCAACTCACTTCCGGTTGGCCATCAGGGAAATTGTTCCCTTTATCGATTATCACATCTCGTGATTGGATTATTCTTTCACTAATTGGATTGTATAGGCGGTAAACCTTCGATCCAGCATTTTCCTCATATCTCACAAGTATATACTGGGTTGACTTGACATCTAACCTTTGTCTTCTCTTTCTAGGAACATGGACCCAGTTGGTCGAGCAAAACAAACGCAAGTGACTGACATCCGGTCTATCCCCCCGTCCAATGCTCCATTGGTGATTTGTTTTCATACCTGTGGGATGGCAGCTGGTTGTGAATATGTGCTGCAGTAAGTATTGTATAACCCCAGAAACATTTCACTATTCTATTATCTTCCAACATATATTTGGCAGATTTGATGAATGTACGATTCATCCATTCTGCTAATCCATTCTGTCGGGAATTGTACAGTAGGCTAACAATGTATTTGATTCCTCTGGTCTTTAAAAAGGTCTCAAACTCTGGACTTCAATATTCCCCACCGCTGTCCTTACACAGAATGATAACTTTTCTTTGGCTTTCCTGTTCTGCTCAAGCATAGTGGTCTTGAAAACTGGTAAGGGTATTACTTTTATTTCTCAGTAAGGCTATACTGACTCTTCTGCTCTTCTCATCGATGAAGGTAATGAAGTATTTTTCTTCACTTATGGTGGGAATCTCCATTGGCCCACAGAGATGGGAGTGGATGACTTCCTGGAGGTAAGTTGCCTTCTTTCGTACTCTCCTTCCTGGTTCCAGATGCTGAAATCCTAGTGCACATACCTAGTACGAATGGGTTTCATGTATTGTTTCTTCCTTGGTCATAATATCCATATTTCTAACCCTACTACTAATGTATTCTATAGTTATTTTATCCAACAACTGATGACCCAAACGGTGATGCCATGTCACTTGTGATTCGCATCCCGCTTGATTTGTAACAAGCCCTAACTTTACTGATTCTATCATCAAATCCAGAGTTGCTGATTTCTGCTGCAGATAATAGAGACCATTCCATTGATGCTTGATTACGCTGTTGATCCCATGTCGACTCACAATACACTTTCCCAATTTAAACTGGATCATATATCCTTCTTTCACTATCTGCGATATTGATAATAGGTTTGTACCCATCTCTGGGACATACCAGACTTCTTTCAAGCTAACTGATCTGTTCTTTCCTTATAGTTCAATGTTCCCATAGCCTGTGGCCATGATCGTTGCTCCATTTTACAATTGTTATGTGCTTCGCTGATGGCCTCGCTGGGTAGTTGGAAAATTGGCTAAGGTTGTAGCAAAGATATTGACTGGCCCCAAAATCAATTATCCACCCATCTGACAATACAGTATCTGATGCACCATATGCCATAAAGGTAAATCCCCTTCCAGGATCTGTGTTGACTGAACTTTCTCGTTCCTGATCTGACCTTTTCTTAAAACAGTCTTTCTTCCCATGGCCAGCTTTCCGGCAATAAAAGCAAGCACTTCTATTCTTTTCCAAGTTTAGGCAAGAGGTAGAACTTCTGCACTGTCCATAGTCCTTGTCCCCTAATTGGATGCTGGCTGCCCTCTGCTGGAAACCTAATCCTCTACCACGGCCACGACTATAGTTCTGGAACCTGTAGCTTTGTCTGTACTGTGGAAGACAACTCAATGTATTGGAAGCCCAGAGAGTACTGAATGCAGTTTGGCCTGATGTACTACCTCCTTTCCTTTTTGCAACAACCTGTCCAACCTGCCTTTTTGCTGACTCCTGCAATAACCTACCAGTGATACTATAAAGGTAATTTCCTCGCTTCATAACTGAAGGGCCATCACTAGTGGTTCTAATGATGGTGGTAAGCTGAGACTAATCATCATTATCAACTCTGTGTCATCACCTGCTTTTTCTTCACTAGCCAGACTCTGGACTTGATTCACTAATTCACAGAACTGATTTAGGTGCTTGGCCATATCATCATTATCGGATATCTTCAACTCCCAGAGCCCTTGTATTAAGACCATTCTCTCGCTGGCACCAATTCCACGTTGAACTACTATCAAAGCTGCCTAACTTTGCTGTGTGGGAGTGGTATCCTGAATGTAAGCTGTTTTGGAATTCTTCATGTTCAGGTATAATGGGGGCTCCCTCACGTAGATGGTTCCTAAGGATGCGACCGCACCAAACTCCGAATCTCTTGAACACAGCTCCTGCAAAGTGTAAAGAATAAAAGTAAACAGTAAAACTTAATATCATTAGGCTCTGGCTTATCTCAATTAAAGTCTCTCCAGAGGATGTTGATTGTGTCGGGATAGGAGAGTTCTCGTATAATCTTTAAGTAGTTAGACTTATACCAAAAACTCCCCTATCAGGTTACCCTGACCAACATGAGTATGCCCTTCTCTGTAAGGGTTGCCCCGGCACCATTACCATGTCCTCGAAGGGCCTAAGGTGTCAGCGCCCTCTAGCAGAATTTTCCTATATGCATGTCAGTTCCTGCGAGGTGTTTACCAATACACCTGCCGGAGTGAAAACTTCTGCACATCAGTGTCTCGCTAGTGGCTAACTTTCGAGACGTCTAGGAAAGCTAACTAAATGACTCTCTTCCCCTGTGCTATGACCTATACAAGTACCCGTCGACATCAGCTGTCTTCCAGTTAAGTTCTATCTATCTTGATTGTGAACTTAGAAGGTCTACGGCGCTCCCGCGGAGAGCTGTGGGGGCAGCGAGACCCGTGGGCACTACCCATGGTCCCTTACCCCAGTGACACCACTTACCGTGATAAGTATCATGCTATTAGAGTCCTCAAACAATCCACAAAGAGCCTATGGCAAAGGGGCATGTGTAGGCTTAATTGATGTAAAACCTTCCCAGATGTCTCTGGTAGTACCCGGGACTACTCTGGGAACCCTTCCAGATAGCTCATGCTAACTCCGTCAGTTTTGGTCTGTTTTACGCTGTTCTTTTTGGAGAAGGTACCTGACCTTCTCACCGTGGCCCCCCTATATATCCTGCGAACAGCGTCCAGTCGGACGGACGGCAGCGACATATACAGTGTTATGGACATGTCTGCATAGACTCCATTTAACTAGTGAGATGACAACTCCACCTATTTTGACCCATGACGCCCGGGGCGAACCCTGGGGCTACAGGTACCTGTTAGAAATGATCCTGCCAAGTTACAGCATGTTCGGACCACTATTACTCCTCTTGTAGCCTTCCGATCAATGTGCAAGCAAGTGCCTGTCGATCGTCATTGCGTAACAAACAATCCTAACTTTTCCCGCAATTCCTCTGAGAATATTTCCAACAGAAGGTAGGGTAATAGTGTCTCAAAGGTAGGATAAGTATGTCCATGGTGACACGAAACTGGTCTCCATGCTAGGGTAACATGACTTCCTTAGATAGGGTAAACTCACATGGCCTTCTGTCCTATCCTTTGGCCAGAGCGGGCATTGTCACATTACTACCACTACTTAGGTATACCTATTTCTTAAGTACCTTCTATTCTTAGGGATATCTGGACCATCAGATATCCCTCGGATATGCATCTGCATACCCGCCTAATCTACCATCTAATCTCATGCTCTTACGTATGAGCATAGACATAGGTTACCATAGCTCTAAAATGTAGGGTCGTTACATCAGGGTAATGATGGTAAAGACTTGATTGTCTTTCGTTTTGCTAATAGGTTTGACAGTATGTTTGATTGTAGTGATGAGATCTTTCTCTTTCATAATCTGAATCATCCAGAAACACCAGGCATTGTGGTTACTTCGACCAGTACCCATAGAACTGTCAAGTTTCTTGATTGATTGTATGAGGGATATGGTACTAGGAGTACTACTAGTAGGAGCAATGGTAGTAGGGGTTTTAGTGGACATTATGGGTTTTGCGTACTTTTGCTATTGTTGTACCGTAAAGATGAACTATATCTTATGAGCTCTCATGGCTCATAACCTAATTGAAATCAGTCTTGACAAATGTGATTTCTTCTGCACTTTGGAAGTTGTCTTTTAATTCATACGGGATCCTCTGTTTCTTCCATAATGTCTGTTCTTGTTTTTCTATCTTTCTTGGCAAACCTGCACTCTTATATACACTTGAGAAAATACCTCCTTGCTTCCATTCTCCTCTCCTGCTCCCAATTTCCAATCAACTCCAGTCTTGTCATCAACAGAACCCTTCTTTTCATTCCTTTTCTCTTCTTCTCTTATGTTTAGTCCGTTTCCTATTTATCTTGTTTTCTGACCAATCACCTAATCTTTATTAACCACATGCTATATCCTATTTCCTTCTTCTCAGCCACCCGTCTTCTGTATTTATGCAATACATGCTGTAGAACCTTCCATCCCTCCCACAAACCATTGCACCAGCACGACAAATGAAATAACAATAGTCGAGTACACTGCAGTCCTCTCACCGGTATTCCATTTCGGAACTCGCAGTGATCCTGTAGGTCTGGTAATCAATTGGAGTGCTGGTGATTTGTAACACAACCATCATCCAGTCACCAAAGCCGACCCTGCTGATCTTACGTGAGGTCTAGCAAACCCGGGGCGGAGAGGAGAGAGACCTTACAATGAGGCTCCTAGAGAGAGGAGAGAGACCTTACAATGAGGCCTCCAGGGAGAGGAGAGGACCCTTATCCAGCAGAGGCAAGATGCCAGGTGAGGGACAGAGCAGAAAAGAGGCTCTGATGGGTAGCGTGATGGAAACAATCAGCCTGGACCCTCTGATAGGGGATGCATGGCTAAAGAAAAGTGGTGATAGTTCCTTGGTATTGAGTTGTTCTCAATTACATCCTCCGTCTCCGCTACAACTCCGGTCATTGAAATCGATTTCCTAATCGGGAACGACTCAACACCAGAGAATCATCACCACTTTTCGGGCTCTGCCACCCCCCCCGCTGGGGGGGTGTAGGACACTCCTACACGCTTCCCCTTCGCACAGGTCATGCTTTAGGCCTGTCGCGTTCCCCCCCTGAGGTTAATCCTCTTGGGGCCTCCTCCTTCTGTTGGGGCTATCTCACGATGCCCCTTCCTTCTCCACTTTCCCCGCTTTTGCTAGGCCTCGCTTAGCATTAGCACGGTCGGTTTCTTGGGTTTTTGGCCTGTTGGTCAGTCTACTCGGTGGTCCTCCTTGTTATCGGCCAGAGTCTCTTCCCCCCCGCTGGTGGTATCCCATCCACTAAGTAACGCTTTCTCTCCCAGAACAAGGGACTACATGAGAGGAGCGGTAATACAGCGGCTGGGGTTGGGTGTACTTGTCGTGATCAGGGTTGCAGCCTTGTGGCCGTATCATCTGGCCACTCTCTCTCGGGGCCTTCCTTAACATCACTAGTCCCACGGGATCTGCTGGCACCATACTGCCCGGGCACTCGGTGTCCTTC
>LN891185.1:0-36826 GCA_900010015.1 Tuber aestivum
GTACTATGCTCGGCACACTCTCACGATAGTTTGTTTTCTTGTTGGCATAGTTTATGGGAGTGCGCTTTGGCCCCGGGTGCGCTGTGGCTGTGGCGTACTTTAGCTTCCGCGCGCTCCGTTTGGCTTCCCGGGAAGGCACTTGTGCCGCGGGAATGCGCGGAGGTCTTGGAGCAGTGCATCCGCCTGTAGGAAGGCGGAAACGCTGGAGTGGAAGCAGAAAGGCCCTGTGGAAGGCCAGCGGTTGTGGGCAGCCGGAGTTTTGTCGTTCCTTTCCTAGCTTTTCTTGCTTGCCAGTGTGTGGGAGATGTACCCGGAAGGTTAGGGCTTCGTTGTTTTAAACGTCCCAATTGGCGAAGGCTATCGCGACTGCGAAAAGTACGAACAAACGGTGAACATTAAAAAATGGTGGGCAACCGGCAGAGCTAAGGCGCTTGGGGGGGACGAGCGAATGATAGGGTGCGAAACTAATCACTATGTGAAACGGTGCAACCAATGGCGCACAAGGAACACCCCGAAATGAAACGAAACGAAACGCCAAGCTGGCCCACGCGAAACGATCGCACAACCCGCAAGGGGGGGACTCTTCCCTCCACCTAACTCACTCTATCGCGCACGCTAAACTAACGGTAATGACAGGAGTACATATCAACCACGGAGACAATGGGGTCCTAACCCCTCAGGTACGCCCCCCATACACTAGCAAGCAACAAAAGCGAACAAAGGCAAGACAAAACTCTCACTGCCCATAGCCTCCGGACATTCACTTTCCGATCTTCCCTGCGGCCTTTCCGCTCTCTCGGTTTTCCTTCCCCAGGATTTATTGCTCCTCAGCTCCCACACATTCCCGCGGCCGAAGAGCAATCTCCGCTTGCGGAACCCAAAGGGCGCCGAAGCCAGAGTGCGCCCGAAAGCAAAGTGCGGCCCGATAGGCTATGCAAACAGGCAGACAAAACATCGCGAGAACATGCTCAGCAGCACCCCGCAATTTCCCACAGATTTGTGAGTTTACTCGTGGCGCTGGGTTGTGGCTAGGTTGTGGCTACCGTGGCGCAACCCCTGCACCCCTGCAATCTTGCTTTTGGGGAGCTAGACCATCTTCCCGAGTGCCCGCCCGCTCAGCACAACTTTGCCGCTCCGTATCGCTTTATACTTTACGGCAACTTTGTGCTTACATATATGCTCAGCATAACTCTATCTATAACACCCTTAGTGTATAAAAGAAAAATATTGAATGCAAGAATTAGATACCTCAATTGACGATAAGATTGTGGACGACGGATATATTACCCCTACCATATCGGGTAAACTATTATGTAAGATATTTGGATGGCAAGAAAAAGTAGCCGCCCCATGTTGTGAGATACCGGTATCAGAGAATTTTCAGAGATATCAAGTAAGTTAGGCCTTAAATATCATATTAAAGAAGTAAGATTGTATTGAGCGGAGCGTTATGTGCAGTCAGAATATGATGTTAAGCTGTCGGGGACTCAGGAGGAGTGCCCGCGAAGAGCGAGCTTCCAAGAATGAGCAGGTTGTGGCGCCCAAGCCACAGCCTCGGTAGAGGTACGGTGACACTAGTCAGGTACATACTGTAAGTACTGTAGGATTCGCGAATCTTGTGTAACCTAGGATAATATGTCTGGAACCTGCTGTGCTTCTGCGGCAAGCACTCATGGGGGACCAGACAGGAACTTTAGGTATCACAGCTTCTTCCTTGTCCGATAAAAAGCTATGCCGAATCGATTCTTTCGTTTAGCATAAGGGGAGTAAGTTATTCAGCCTTCCGCCCCCACACCCGAGTGTTAGACTTATCTTTTTATCTCGTTTGTCGTTACCATACAGTAAAACTGGTCTAGTAAACTGCGCGTTTACAACAGACGAGGGTACTGTAGCGTGCTGTACTTCTAGCCAACAATTTCTACGTGGACCGCCAAATTTTGGCTTTTCTCGCTTACATACCGTGCTGGTTTTTTTATCGAGACAAGGTGGGCACCTAGTCTTTCTCCTCTGGCGATCAGGCCAGTAACTGCGCATAACGGGTAGTGAGATTAGTGACCATGTGATAGCAGTTTCCAGGAATTTGGTTTTCTCCCTTGGATGAGTATACATGATTAAACAAGCATTGTGAAATCAGCCTCCATTTGATATCACTGCCAAAATCCTGCCTATTTTTCCTAAATCATGCCATAAACTACTGGTTGTGTCTGAGCATGTTCTTCAATCAAGTACTCCCATTGCAATATCATATTGCGCAGCGCAGCAGGTCATCCAAGAGTAGGAAGGACCAATAAAGTCAATCTGGTTTCGCGGTGTAACTTAATTGGTTGTAACTCGTAATCGTGCCAAGGTTGTGACTAAGCGTCACAACCTGGGCACTCCTCCAGAGTGCCTGCCAGCTCCACATGACTTTACAGCTCAACATGACCTGTGGCTCAACACAACTTTTTGTGGCTCAACACAACTTCCTTGTGGCTCAATATAATTTTTTGTGGCTCAACACAACTTTTTGTGTGGCTCAACATAGCTCTTTGTGGCTCAACACCATTTTTTATATGGTTCAAAAGTGTTGCTCAATATTACTTTGAGGCTTAATATAACTTTAAAGCTCAACTTTGTAACTACATATAACCTTGTGGTCCTGGATAATCAAATACTGATGAATTGATTTAATTTCAGAATTTAATACAACATTGCAGAATAAACAAACTAGATAGTTGGATATAGTCTTGTAGTAGAATATTACTTTAAGTAGAATAGAATAAATTGTATTAAGTTATAAAAAAAGTTGTGTTGAGCCACAAAAAATTTATATTGAGCCACAATGAAGTTGTGTTGAGCCACACAAAAAGTTGTGTTGAGCCACAGGTCATGTTGAGCTGTAAAGTCATGTTGAGCTGGCAGGCACTCTGGAGGAGTGCCCAGGTTGCGAGCGAGCCAGCAACCAGGGGTTGTGACGCTTAGTCACAACCTTGGCACGATTACTCGGGCTTTTGCGCCTTGTGAACACTCCTGCCAATCACTTTCATCCCAAAATGCGCAACCCCCTCGCTCACCTTTAGACTTGCGCAGCTCAAATCATGTGGTAGAGTACATGCGACCATGCAACACTCCTCGACTACCATCAGCATACTTGCAACTATCATCCCCCCTCACCACCCGAATGGCCAAAATATGTGGCCTGAAAGTGGGCCCTGCGAAATGAACCTGCCTAGGTCCTTGTAGAGCGTGCGCCTTGAGAAGGAGCGAATAAACTGGTATCATAGTTATTCAGAAAGACAGTGCCGTGGGGGGGGCCCGCAAAATTTGAATTTCCGGCGACCCAGAAGGGTTTGTAGGCTGGCTAGATGAGGTTGGTGGTGGGTCTCCCGGCGGCGCCGGTGATGGTGCGGGGAGCGCGGTGGTCCCAAATGGAGATGAGGATGCGGCAGTGGGAGCAGTTCAGGACGACTAGTTATTCATGGTCGATCAGGGGCCATCCGGTGCCGCTGTAATCACCTCAAGACGATCTGAGATACCAATTATGGTTCTTTGATACAGCCGGAAGAAGGACATCTTTCAGCATGGAAAGGCTCCGGTGAGGCAATGCTCACCGTCTCTCTTACCAATTTGGGCTTAGCGTATAAGTTTCGCGACACCGGGATCGAAGACCTCATTAGTGAATGGGAAGGAGTATTCTGCGCAGCTGCGCAGGGAGCCTGAAGGGTTTACCGGATACTCGAGCGGGCCGCTGGTGACCTGGATAGGAAGAGGGTGAGGTTGGACGGTGTAGGTACTTTTAAACACTTTGGGGGTTCGTACAGCAGAAACGACTTCCACTTGGGCCAGGTGACGAAAGACTTTTATTGATATGAACGATGGTAATAAGAGAGAGAAATGAAAGAACTGGAAAGAACAATAGTATCGCGAATGATAGTGAATGACTTCAACAAAATAGAACCAATCAGTAAAGGTAGAGAGTGAGAGACAGTGATTGGCATGGATGATCATCAACAAATGAGCAAAGAAGACAAACAGCTTTATATCCAATGATTTTCCTCCACAGACCTGCGACCAGCACATGCAAGATCTCCCCCCCCTCCTAAGCTATCCTTCCGCCTGCTTCACAAGTACACTCCCGAGGTATGGAGTTCCGGGCCAAGGGTGGAGTTCTATCACTTGCCTCGGGTATAGTCAATCGTGATATGTGTCGTCCGGCTGTCTCTGTTCTTTCATTATCCGTAGGTTGTTGTTTGATCCTGATGGAAGAAATATGCAGGGTTGGTATGGGATTCGGTATGAAGCTAATGGTGGTGGAACATCTCTAAAACGATAGTGGGGATGAGGCTGCTAGGGCGTTTCTCATCCTCCCGGAATGGGGAATAGCGTATGTGGTGAACAGCCAAAAAATGATCAATGTCCAACAGGTACGGGGAGTTGTGATGAAGGGTGGCCAGTGACAGCAATCAGCGGTACGGCGCTCTCCCTTAAGGGCCCCCGCTATGGCGGGTCAAGGGAAACAGGACACTTTGAGGATACATGTGTTTACGTTCCCCCCCCTTTTCTACGGCCGGCTATGTAATACAGGGACACCCGTTTTCTGGGAGTGCATTGCCGCGGTTGTGCAATTACCGGGTGTCTCTCACATAGTGGATTTTGCTGGGCAGGGCCACGGGATAAGCAGGGTGGGGAATGAAACCGGCATCGTAGCTATTGGAAATGGGGCCATGGGAGATAGCATTGCGAGATACACCACTTTGGGCGCATGAGACTCACTAGGATCATCTTGATCATCCGCTTTCCCGTGTGCCCCGCTACAGCGCTGAATCAAGAATGATGGCTCAGAGTGAACCGGGGGAAGCGCGCGAAGATTCTAGGACCCCACTATCGCAAAACCCAATTAAGTGCAGACATCCCGGTTATGCTGCTACAACTCCAAGGAGAGTATGATAAGTCGGGGACAGCAAGGTACCGTCACGGCAGACACAGCAAAGAGATCGGGAGAATGTGTGGCCCACTACACTGGCCATGCCCTCCATCGTGCATGGGGCGCCACAGTCCCCCGAAAGTGGTTCATGATACTGCAGGCAGTTTGGCTAGACGAGGGGGACAGGAGTGGACTACTAGTTTCTAGTGGCACGGGATAGCCTCGGAATCTCCACGGGACACTGGCAGAGTGTGCGGGACTAGTAACATTGAAGAACCAGAAGCCATGAGTGGCGGGCGAACTGGTGGAGTGTAGTACAAGTTACGGAGAAAGTGTCGGAAATCGAGATACTATTCCCAGAGTCCAGGTGTGCGTATAACTGATATGCGGTTGTCCCGTAGGCTACAAACCGCAATAAAACACTGGGAAACGCAGAGCCCCGCGTATGCTGTGCCATACATGGTGGGGGACACATGTCACCGGCAGAAGCGGGTTTTACGTGCACAGCAGCCATACTTTCACACCATTATGACACCCCCTCTGCTCAATCGATCAAACCTGACATTTATTGCATATCCGAGAGCATTCCTTTGATTTTCCGTTCCATGTTCCCACAAATAAACAATTGGTTTTGTAGGATGCTAGTTGATTGAAGAGTAAATGCGTCATAGGATCTTGGCGCTTTTTTATGGGAAATTGTGGTTTTCTTGCCGTTTTTGAACGCCAATTGAATAATTTTAAAGGCCGCTAAAAAATTGATTTATCTCCGGTGACCCTAAGCTTTTCGTGTACGAAAGGTTGGCATAGTTCTAAAGCTCGTACCCCTATTTCTTTGTACTCACTGGGCAATGGGGGAAGGAAATTCGACTACTTCAACTCGCCTACACTAGCGTCGACTCCTATCCCTACCCCCGTACATAGTCCACGCACAGTCCGAGAAAACGAAAGCGTGGAGGGGCATGAGAAGGTTCTCAGACTAGACAACGGCGCAACTCTATCGACTGCTAACAAGCTAGCTATATTATTGAAGGAGTGATGCCCGTCTAGGAAGTTATAGAGCATAGCTGAAACACAGGCAACTTAGTAAACCTGAAACGATTTGAGTGGGCTCTTGAGGGGCGCGATACAGTTCCGAGAGAACAAGAACTGAATTCTTTGGAGACCTCCAAGAGGCTGAAGGCATCACGAGGGAAGCAATCCCAGCCCGAAAGGAGTAGCTGGGTGAAAGAGGAAGAGCTCGTAGATGAGCTAAACCTTCGTAGATCATTAATCCAATCAATATTCTGTTGTTCATCTCACGGAAAACCGAAGATTGGCAGATCTTAAGGATGGGCTTGTTGAAAGCGCAATGGGGTATGCGATGATGGTGGAAAGAGCGCTGGATGCCGGGAAGCGGTTCGGGAAAGTGGTGGTAGTGCGATGACGCCAAGTGGGAGACCGTTGTATGTATGGTGCAAAGAGCCTAAAGGCGGGTCCTCCGGTGAAATGGCATTTCCATTGCAACCGATCGGGGTTGTGCCAAGACATGCCAAGCCATGCCAGGCAAGATGAAATAAGGAACCAGTTTGAAGGGAATTAAAGTACCTAAGCAAAAGTCTTGGTGAAAAAGGCGGGGAAGCGAGGGTGATACAACCCAACCAGAATGGTGACCGATCAAATTCTCCCTACCACATCAACCATGGTACCCAAGACATCACACAAAGAGCTCACTGGAGTTGAGAAAGGCATGATCCTTGCTTTCTTTGAGGGTTTTCAGCAAATTTCAATGGTTAGCTAGATTGTTGGCTGCCCATAGTCAACAGTCTGGAATTTCCTTGCCCGGTCTCTCCAGCAGGGTTCAATTGAACCCCTCCCATGTTCCGGTCGACCACCCCTGCTTTCCCAGAGAGCTAGGAGATCATTCCTTTCAGGGACCAAGCTCTACAGAGATTGGAGTAGGGAGAAATTGTAGCAGATATTGGCTCCCAATGTCTCAGTTTCTACAATGGACCAGACTCTCACAGAGAGTGGTATTAAGAAGTGGCTAGCCAAGAAAAGAGTAAAGCTTTCAGGGGAGCATGCTCAGAAGAGGCTGGCCTGGGATAAGGCACACCAGAATTGAACTGCAGAGGAGTTTAAGGTGTTATTTGGAGTAATAAATGCCCAGTGGAAAAGAGTAGGAATCGAAGGCAAAAATGGATATTCAGATCTGCTTCTGAAAAGTAGCATCCAGACTTTGTGAGAGGGATAGGAAAGTGTAATGGGGGCTCCCTCAGAAAGATGGATCCCAAGGATGCGATCACACCAAAACTTCGAATCTCTCGAACGCAGTTCTTGCAAAAGTGTAAAGAATAAAAGTAAACCGCAAAACTTAATATTGTTAAGCTCAGGCTTATCTCAATTAAAGTCTCTCGAGAGGATGTTGATTGTGTTGGGGTAGGAGAGTTCTAGTATAATTTTTAAGTAGTCAGACTTATACTAAAAACTCCCCTATCAGGTTACCCTGACCAACATGAGTGTGCCCTTCTCCGTAGGGGTTACTCCGGGACCATTACCGCATCCCCAAAGGGCCAGAGGTGTCAGCACACTCTAGCAGAATTCTTCTATATGCACATCGGTCCTGCGACGTGTTTACCAATACACCTGCTGTAGTGAAAACCTCTGCACATCGGTGTCTCGTCAGTGGCTAACTGTCGAGTCACCTTGGAAAGCTAACTAAATTGACTCTCTAGCCATAGGTGATGATCTATGCAAGCACTCGTAGACATCATGTGTCTTCGGTTAAGTTGTATTGATCTTGATTGCGAACGTACAGGGTCTATGACGCTCCCACAGAGAGCTGTGATGGCGGCGGGACCCATAGGCGCTACCCACGCTCCCTTACCCCCGGCACACCACTCCCCATGATAAGTATCATGCTATTAGAGTCTTCCAACAAACCCATAAAGAGCCTACGGCAGAGGGGTACGTGTAGGCATGATTGGCATAAAACCTTCCCTGATGTCTCTAGCACTACCCAGGAGTACTTGGGGGACCCTTCCGGAGAGCTACTGCTAACTCCGTCAGTTATGGTCCATTTTACTCTGTTCATTTTGAAGAATGTACCTAACCTTCTCATCTTGACTCCTTATATATCCTAAGAACAGCTTCAGGTCAGACGGACGGCAGCGACATATACAGTGTTATGGACATGTCTTCATTGATTCAATTTAACTAGTAAGATGGCAACTCTATCTATTTTGACCCACGACGCCCGGGGCAAACCCTGGCGCCGCGGGTACCTCTTAGGAATATATCTGCCAAGTTATAGCATGTTCGGAGCACTATTACTCCTGCCGTAGCCTTCCAATCAAAGTGCAACCAACTCCTTGTTGATTGTCCTAATGTGACAAACAATCCTAATATTTCCTAAAATTCCCCCAAGAACGTTTCCGACGGAAGGTAGGGTAATAGTGTCCCAAAGGTAGGGTAAGTATGTCCATGGTGACATAAACCCGGTCTCCATCGTAGGGTAACGTGACTTTCCTAGGCAGGACAAACTTACCCGGCCTTCCGACCAATCCTTAGTTCAGAGCTGACATAGTCACTTTATTTCCGCTACATTGGTACGCCTATTCCTTAAGTACCTTCTGTTCTAGGCGATACCCAGACCATCGGATATCCCTCGGACATGCTCTAAGATGTCCCCCTAGTCTACCATTCAACCTCTTGGTCTTATGTATGGTTGTAGACTTAGGTTACCATAGCTCTATTTCGTACGGTCATTACAGAAAGGGAAAGGGGGTTTCTTTGATGGTCTGGGGATGCTTCTGGGGCAGAAACCGGGGAACCTTTGTTCCCTTAGTTGCGAAATCTGTAGACCAGTGGATCTACCTCCAGCTGCTTAAAACCTGCCTTATTCCAGTGCTGGAGTCAGTCCGTGACACCCTTCGTGATCCTATTTTCCAACAGGACAGCTGTACTGTTCATACAGCTCAGACCGTGCAAGATTAATTTGACCAAAATGGGATTGAGTTGGCTGAACACCCTCCTTGTTCACCAAGCCTTAATCCCATAGAACATGTCTGATTTGAGTGGAAGAAACGGCTTGAGATTCAGTATCCTGAAATTGCTTCAATACCTGGTGGTCCTGAGAAGGTCAAGCAGAAGCTAGCTAAGGTATTACCCATGGTATGGGATACAACACCTTCTGAGTTTTTTGAGCAGTTGTGGAGGTCAATACCAGACAGAGTTCAAGCAGTTAATGCAGCAAAGAGGTGGTATACAAGATACTAGGAATAACTTTTTGTGTTTTTTATTTCATCAATATGTAAATAGTAGTCTCACATTTTATTTCCTTTAATCTCTTCTCATTTAAAAGATTTGTTGTTGAGTTATTTCAAAATCTCTGCTCATACCAGACTATTGTTGCCATAACTGAGATGCACAATCACCAAGACTTTTATGTAGGTACGTTACAGAAAACAGAAGATGAAGAGGAAATAGAATTAATATAATTCTGCATTGTAGTGATAAATTAATAGAAGGAAAGTAGTTAACAAATTCCTTCTGCCTTCAGATCCTGTAGTCTGTGGCTGATTTTGTTTATCATTTAGGAGTGGCATATAGGTACTACTGAGCCTGAGTATAGACTGTATTCAAAGTTGCTATTCTGTTCAAGTTGTCACAGGAATGTTTCCAAGTCGGCTAGTACTTACTATTAAATATTAATTTATCCTACCCACATTTACTCTACTGTATTTTTCAGTCTGTTACTAGGTACATTCTATCACTTGTTTCACTCTCACCCAAATTTCCACTTTTCAATCTTGAACTACTTTTTCCTACAATGTTAAATAAAATGAAAAAACATAGGGCCTCCTCTCCTCTTGAGTAGTTTTATCACCTATGTTTTTTTTTGAAAAGATTTGCTCTTATGATCAACTAGTTCAAGATCGCATTTGGCCTGTTTGGAGGACCTTGTTTGTATCACTTTGCACCATATGGAGTAAAGTAGCATATATTTCATACCTGGGTCAGGGTGGTGGCTAAAGTTAAATAAAAATAAAGAGACAATTGGACGGATAGTATTCAATTTACACAAATGCAGAAGGTCCTAAAATGTAATGGACAGGGTCTGGGAGCCGGGTAGTCTAAGGTATACTAGGGTTGAGACAGGCAGGAGTTCAGAGGTGAGGACAAGGTATGTGTGTAGAACCGAAGCGAGTTGTACGAGGCTGGAGGTTTAGGGGTTCAGGGTCAGGGTTCAAGGCTTCAAGAGGACGCAAGATATAAGAGGGGTGTAATTCCTAGATACAGGTATCCAAAGGAGATTCTCAGATTGCGTAAAGAACATAAAATATAAAAGGGCACACCTCCTTATATAGAAGAGAACAATTGTAATGGTGGCTGCCTTAGGAAGATGGATCCCAAGGATGCAACTGCACCAAACTTCAAATCTCTCGACCACAGCTCCTGTAAAGTGTAAAGAATAAAAGCATACAGTAAAACTTAATATTGTTAAGCTCAGGCTTGTCTTAATTAAAGTGTCTCATGAGGATGTTGATTCTGTTAGGGTAGGAGAGTTCTCGTATAATTTTTAAGTAGTTAGACTTATAGTAAAAACTGTTGCATCAGATTACCCGGACCAATACGAGTGTGCCCTTCTTCGTAAGGCTTGTTCCGGCACGATTACCGTGTCCACGAAGGACCTAAAGTGTCAGCGCACTCTAGCAGAATTCTCCTATATGCACATCGGTCCTGCGAGATGTTTACCAATACACCTGCCGAAGGGAAAACCTCTGTGCATTGGTGTCTCGTCAGTGGCTAACTGTCGAGTCACCTGGGAAAGCTAACTAAATGACTCTCTGCCCATGAGCAATGATCTATGCAAGTACCCGTGGATATCATGTGTCCTGCGGTTAAGTTCTATCTATCCAAACTGCGAACTTAGAGGGTCCATGATGCTCACACAGAGAACTGTGATGGCGGCAGGATCCAAGGGCACTACCCATGGTCCCTAACCCCCAGCACACCACTGACTGTGATAAGTATCATGCTATTAGAGTGTTCCAACAACCCGTAAAGAGCCTACAGCAAAGGGGCACGTGTGTAATGGACAGGGTCTGAGAGTCAGGTAGTCCCAGGCACACCACGACAGGGACAGGTAAGAGTTCGGAGGCGAGGTCTAGGGGCAGGTGTATAACCGAAGCGAGTTGTATGAGGTTCCGGGGTCCAGGTGTCAGGCTCAGGGTTCAGGGTTTCAGGATCACGCGAAGTAGGAGAAGGTGTACTTCCTAACTACAAGGACCTGAATTAAATCTAAGTTTATTTATACTCGCCACGCCAAAACATGGCTTATGGTCCCGCGATCCTCTTATCGTACAACTACCATCAGGCTAGGCAAGCCTCCAGCGCACCACACGGGGACCGGAACCGCGCTCGAAAGCAACAGCCTGGGGCCGGGATCCCTACAATACACCGGCGCACGCAACAAGAATATATATGACCAAGAAACCTCCAAACCCATACCAGCCAGACGTGTTAGCGACCCCGAAAGAACATCACAAGCCAACACCTCCATAAGCCAGCAAACACGAAAGCTAGGTACAAATTTATTAATAGCTGCAATCATGCTCGCCCCAACCAACAAACCGACAGTCAACCGAACAGGAACAGAGTGACCGAGGTCCTTGGTTTTGCTAAGCAAGGGGAAGGCAGTTACAGCCTGTGACTATCACGAAAAGAAAAAAATCAAAAATACAAATCTGGTCTGAATACCGTCCCGTGAATCCAATCAAGTAAACCCTCCACAGTAGAATATCCCCACGCTACAGAGCCGACCGCCCATCAAGGGGAAACCTCGAATGCGGCACCAACACCACCTGATTTAGGGGATCTCCCAGCGAAACTGGTATGGGATGCCTTTCTTTAAAATCATGAGCTCAGGCAGCTCCAGGCCCTTTCGGGCCCCCCTCAGAGGTCAAACAGCTACCCCCCAGTCCAACCTCGGTGCAGAATCAAACTGCATGGTCACTGGTACCAACCCCCAGTGCACAGCCCTCAGACACAGGAGTTCAGGGTAGGGTCAACGTCCCAGCACATTGCATGTCACACGTCGCCCTGGCAAAATCATTAGCTGGCGGGGACCCATGCTCAGGACTCATCTTGTGGCCTCCCTCGTGGCCAAAGCCAGGATTGCAGGATAACACGCCACCCTGATAAGAGGTATCCCATCCGTGAACCACACCTAATATATTCTGGATGTAGTTCCTTCCCTACCCCGACATCTTGCTAGCTGACTGATCACCTCCAAGTCAGGAACCCGCGGGTGACTGTGATTCAGAATTGGGTTTAAACCATGAGTGGCCAGCCATAGGTTGAACCTTTGGACGAGCCAGGGGGGCCTAATGGTGGACTATGGCCCTCATCCAGACATGGTGACGGCCCCGGGCTCCCGACCTGAAAGATTACAGCTCGCCCATCTGCCGCAAACAAGGGCTGTACTTCCCATGGGCAATGGTGGGTGTCCATAGCCATCATTGTCTTTGCTGCTTGAGCCCCTTCTGGGTGAACCAGATAAGGCATTACACACACTCAACACCCTCACCCAAATACGGCAGGCAACCAGAGTGAACATTAATCGCACCACTCCGTAGCAGAATTCCGAGCTGGCTATGCCGAAGCAATCCTGACCCGTGCATGGCATGTCGTAGATAAATCGGGACTGGCACGCTCATCCGTCCTGTCATGCCCAAAGACAGATGTAGAACCAAGCCCCTAGTGCAATTTGTCAATGACCCAGGCCCAGGAGAATGACTCCGCTTCGCTATACCATACGGTATGAGCTGCACCACATTACCCGTAGCCGGCCGTGCCTTGCCGTTCTCACCAACTGCCTGCATGTTGAAATGACTAACTAAACTCCCGAGCCAGAAGCCCGCGCAGAGCCGTGAGGTGACCTATCCGAGTGCTAGCTAGACACATGAACCGAGCTGCTTACCCAGACATCAGCGGGCCCACATTCAAAGCCAGTAGTGTCCAGGTCAGTTAGTTATCAGGTCAGCATACGGGGGCTGTTCCCCTCTTGGTAAACCCAGGATTGCCCTGTGAAACCCTCCCCGTAGCCTTGACATGACCTGTAAAGATCCAACCAGGTCCCCAGCCACCAGGGAGGAGTGCCACACTTGCAATGGGTGTGACCGCCAACCCCAGCCACAGCCGGGTTCCCAACCGGGCCAGCACACATCAGCACCACCAAGGGAGCCGAGAGCCAACCACCCCACACCACCCCAAATAAATCGGGAGGGGAGGACAAATCTCAGGGTCAATGTAACCGGAGCTAGTGCTCAGATACTTAGTTGTTTTATGTTTTGTTTTAAGTATCGGTTGATACTTAGTTTGTTTTATGTTTTGTTTTAAGTATTGGTTGATACTTGGTTATTTTTATGCTTTGATTGAGTAAGAACATGAGTGAGAATTCATGATCGCACTCAAACACATGTACTTAAAAAGACTGCCGTCTTCCACTCTAGAAACGGCAGACTTCAACAATCAGTATTTTCAATATACTCAGTTGAACGGTTATCTTTATTCTACTAGTACACGACCGAAGCCTCCCTTAGCAAGGCTTAAGCTGTTCCTCTCCGGCAGAGGACATCCTGCTCCTATTGTACACAGCAGCGTGATTAGCCCCCCGGCGTGAACACGTTACCTTTTTGTAACCTTAACGAGTGGTTAAGATATGCCGAATCAAAGCCTGATCAACCCATGAGGATTCAGAAACAGACAGTACAAGCAGAAGTGGCAGACCACGGCGGTCGGCTCCTGCCATAAAATACGGGTGACATAGATCCCCTTATGACTTGGAGTGGGTATGAGATCCCACGAGAAGGCCTGACCCAGAAGAAAGGAAAGAAACCAGGTACAGGCACAACACCCGGTGAATTTCCGGAGTCACCTGCAAAAGACAGGAAACCACCACCACCACCCACTGCAAGCAGCAGTAGCACATCAGAAGACGAAAGAGACATGTCTAGGTAAGGAACCCCAGTACCCCCCGAACCACTGGCACCACCCGCCCCACTAGCAGAACAACCCAGGCCAAAGCCTAAAATAAAACTCCCCCAACCTAAAACATTCTCTGGAAGAGGAGAAGACCTTAGGCCAGAAGCATTTGAGCATTGACTCGTAGCCGTAGGACAATACCCAACGACACATGAGATCGACATTAAAGATTATGGCTCAGGAATCTACCGAGGAGCCTTTTGCACAGACGATGCAACAGAAGCATACCAACAATGCATCTCAGAATACTGAGAACCAGATAGAGTACGAGCAATAACAATTGTCAACTTCCTGCGAGCACAATTCCAATCATCCCGCAACAAACATGAGATATTTGAGAAATTCAACGCCATCCAACAAACCCACGGAGGAAGAACTGATAAAATAACCAAAACGGCACCGACACTCATCAGCAAAAAAAAACTCTGCGTCTAATGCGTGGGCGGCACGTCCTGATGCCAAGTTTTATTTTTTTACGTCCCCTGTGTCCGGTGCGTCCTGATTCTGGTTGCAATGCCCTACTCCATCGCGGGCGTCTGGGCTTCCAGCCCCGACGCCCCCCTACGTCCCCTATGTCCTGATTCTGGTTGCAACGCCCCACTCTGTCCCGTGCATCTGGGCTTCCAGCCCCAATGCCCCCCTACGTCCCCTGCGTCCAGTCACCACTTCCCTCGCATGCTCACCTCCGGTACTCTCTAGCCCCTCGGTTCACGGTCTCGAGCACGTCTCTACATTGCGACTGCAAAACTGTCGCCCTGAGTACAGAGCTCTCGGCCTTGCGTCTACTTCACCACCTGACGCTCTGCCCCACCCTCGATCCTCAGAATTCCTGCCTGGCGTCCCCCTCTGTCACCGGCACATCCAGACGACGTCCTACGGTAGCCAACCCTCCTTTCGAACCTGTATTATATGCTCCTAGTATCACCCCCTCCTGACACTCTGCTCCTGGCTTCTTTCTCCGGATTCCCTCATGGCGTCGCGCCACATTCCTACAATCCATCCTGTTCCTCCTACCTGCTCTAGCCACTTCCGGATAACGTCAGACTTGAAACGGAATACTCGCTACACTCCCGATTATACTCTGCTCTGTTGTCTGCTGGTGGCGATCTGTATGAGGCCCTCCCTACGTTGCCGCAACGTTCATATCCAGCGGATGGATATCGGAGCCCACCTCGTATCTCCTATCCACGATATCTATGACCCCTCGCCGGCAAGCATGTCATGGTCTGTCACAGCGGGTTTGTGGATCCTCCGGCTGACCTCTGATTTCTAGCCGTTTGTCTTAATCATATCCTATTCTTTCTATGTACAGCTTGCTATCTAGTGACCATTATTCTATACCCGTATTGCCTGTTTGTGGTAGGAGCATTCGCGTCTGGTCTTAGAAGTTCTGAGTGTCACATAATCAATACGTCTGCACGACGTTTGTCAATATATTTCCTTGAACGTCCTTAAATCAATGCGACTGTTGACCAGCCATCACCCTTCTGCCTCCGGAACCAGGTGGGCTTGCCCCAGTATCGTGCCTATTTCCACTGTAGTAAACGTTCTCGCATCAGGTCCAAGCTGAACGGTGACAAGATCGTGTAATTCTGATGGACGCCCAGAGTTAACTGCACTCAATATATGAACAAAAGTGAGTCACTGTATTGTGTTCTGGCGCCTACAATCTCGCAGTTTGTAGAGTGCCATGAGCTTTCCTGGTAGACGGCCATGGAGCACACCATACATTTGCTCCCCGCCTGCCTGGACCCAAAGTCAATCATTCACACTAGCCTGGTTTCGACAAAGCTGGGATGCCATAGATCTTGCGCAGTGGATGTCGTAAATATTGGTTTCCTGAAAGGCGAGAACTGGGATTTCGAGTCGCGTCAGTAGTTCAACGGGAAGGAGTCCAAGTATGGCAGGATCATCGGGGAGGTGACGCTCGGTGGGCAACGACTGGCGGCTATATCGGATCAATTCGGTACTCATGTTTTCAGTGTTGATACTCAGGACATTGCAAAATTTGACCAGACATGTAACATCACCACGGTACCCCTTCAGCACTCGAAGATGGGACTCAGCCCCCAGGACAGGTCCGGTACCGGTTTTGTTCAAAAGGTCGACAACGTCTGTGGGAATATGAGCTCCTTGGCGTCTGAGTAAATCTAGGTTCAAAAGGCTCATTCTGCTGCAGTGGTGTCGGCTATAGCTGCTCAGAATCTACCTGCAGGCGGCATTTTTATTCGATTGTCGCTATCCGTCCTTAATCTGATCCTTATGCGCCAGTGCTCTAAATTCAGTTGCATACATAGGAATATTTCCAAACTGGTATATGTGATCACGGAAGTGAGATAGCAGATGCATCTTTATGAGGTTGAAATGACGTTTTGACTGAATCAATTCCATTCGTTGCTTGTCCTCATGCGGGCGATGCTGCTCCCGTATTTTCCGTACCTTCGACCTGGTGTGAGATTCATGCAACTTAGCTTGCTGATGTTGTATCTGCCGGACCAGATCCTTAAGTTCGGCTCGTGTCTGTCTCGACATTTGAAATTCTAAGAAGATCTCCTTCTTGGCGTAAAACCTGTGGAGATATTGTTCCATATAACGTATAGTCTCTGCTGTATGACTTTTATATTGTGCCATCAAACTGGAATCAAGTAATGGCCCGATGCAAGCAAGCGCACATTTGAAAGATAGCTGTTGCACACCGTCCAGCAGTCTCAACGCTACAACTAAAACTGCTAAAAGACATCTCCCCAAATTCCTTATCTATTTCCCTTGCCACCGTGTAACCTCACGGTAAGCTTTTTTAGGAAGAAAGAACCCAGGGTACGGCGGCAAAGACTTCCAAGCATCATCAAATGCTTGCAGTCGCCCAGGTTTCTTGAGAAATCCTTGAACTCAATCCATCATGTGCTCAAACAGTCGCAGGTAAATTGTATAAAGGAGATCAGGCTGGTGCAAGTCTGGCGCAGACACCCGTTGGAGCCCCAGGAAAACGTTCCATCCCATCTTGACACCCAGAGCGTTAAGTATGGGTTGGGTCACGTCTGAATCTGACATCTCCGACTCGTCGCGCAGTTGCTGCGCGAGTTCCTCGTATGTCGCATAATCTCGGGACTGATATGCCGTGTTTGGGTTAGCACCTAGCAGGTGTGGACAAACCTCACATTTAGGACAGGCGTTGGATTTTATTCCAGGAAGGGCGACGTTTTCCATATGGTCCGCAATCCACACAGCCAATGTCGGGAAGTACCTCCCGACGTTCCCATCCTTACAGTCAATTGGGACGCCATCACACGTAGCGTCTTGGAAGGGCTCAAATAAAAGTTCGAATACGTCTTCATGGGTGTCGACATTGATTTCTCGCTGGGATCTGTTTGCTGAAGCCGATTGGGACAACTTAGAAGGAACTGGTAGGAGCCTAAGAAGGAGGATAGCCATCGATCCGGACCTGTTACGCCTAGTCGACGCAAGATTTCGTATCGTAACGTACACCGGCCAGGCCTTCTTGTTATTGGAGAAGTTGGAGAGCTGGGTCTGATCGGACATTCCGATAATTGGAACAACTGTGGCGCCATGTGGAAGAGTGTCCTGTCATAGGTTAGCCAGATCTTTAGTCAAAAGGTGAAAGAAACTGGTAGAGTACTTGAACTTCCCACCACCAGTCTGTGGTATGTCTTTCAGCATATCCTCTGAGTCCATTCTGATCGTATTCACGTTGTGGTGCGTAAATAAGATCTTCTCTATAGGTTATCTGACGGAGAAGATATCAGACACAGTCAAGAAGGTTAAGGTGGAAGAAAGGTAACATTCTCATGCCATCATCCACTTTCCCTTCGTACCATTGCACATACAGCCTATATGGATACAGTATATGGAGGTGGTTCTCGAGTGTATGCATTGAATGGTAGCCTACAGATGCCGAATTACCAAGGCCACTTGAAAAGAACTCATTGATAAGCGACTTGGGGACTTTGCGCTGAATAAACCAAGACGCATGTTTGAAATTGTGCGCGCACGCGAATGAAACCCACGGGTTCTCTGCTAGATTGTGGTTTCCCCGTTCAAATCCCTTCACCTCTCCAACGGATTCCGCAGCGCCAGAAAAAGTCACCAGCTCGCTGGGCACTGAGGACGGGTCGAACACACCAGGTGATTCCATACAGGACTCCTCCGTAACATCCGGATTCAACGAGTCAGATAAGAATCTATAGGATCACCCTCCGACTCATAGTGGGAATCCGTCTGATCCAGCTGGTGGAAAGCATCATGGTGGCATAACGGGTCAGATTCACTCCAGCGAAAAGGACCGTCTGAGGTGGTCGGCCGTATGGCCGATGCGAGAAGAATGGGCAGATTGGCATGGGCGCTGTGCAGGTGTTTCTGGTAACTGCCTGCCCAGGCGTATTTGCGGCGACAATAAGAATGTTTGATGGGCATTACGGGAGCGAGTGCTGCCGAATTTCTGAAGTGCAACGCAAGTATTCAGACGTGAGCAGAATGCGCAAGTTTTGTTGTGTAGTTCGAGGGAGCTAGGTTGCGGCGTTGACCAAAGGGGGCTATAGTCAAAGGGGTTTAGCGCATGCCCTGCGTATCTCACTTGAACAGGGGTTCGAGTTTGTTTTCATGTATCCAGTGTCATTAGTACTAATAATTTGTTTTCCAATTTTGAAGAGTCGCTGGACATACTAAGTTTATAATCTAAAAAGAGAGGCTGGCTCTGATGTGGGCATCGTTCCAAGTTCCCATTGCTATATTGATCATGTTGAAAATTGTTCTTGATGACTAGGATGTTAGGAACCCCGATGTATAAATGGAGGATCAAGAATGCAGGAGTGTCGTACCAGAAAGACTTTCCACAAGATACACTATCCACGATGCCCATCACATCCATATCCCGAAAAGTTCAGACGAAGACAAAATGGTTCAAAACAATAAGGTACAATATGTCTACATGGTGAATGTGGCCAAGGGAAAGAAAGCTCCAGCCAGACCTGCACAGGCCTATCGGCTTCCTGCTGTAGCTCTCGCTGGTGCAATTCCAGCTCCGCGCCCTGGGAATAGCAAAATCTGGGAATATAAGGCATCCCTTAACTTCACCCCCTATCCCAATGGCAGAATGCAGTACTGTGCGTGGCGGAAAACCGTCAAAGATCAGATGTCAGCTAGGCACTTTGCGAATATTCTTACATTCCCGAATGCTGATTTTCGTAACATCTTCGACAGCATGAGGAGGCTGCGCCTAGCCTGCGATTGCCTTGTAACCGCACAGGCGAATAATGACATACCTAGGATTCGGGAGATTGATGAAGCTATTATTAAACTTGTTACGGACTCAGGAAACTAGTTCACAACTACTCTTCAGGGCGAAGGTGGGGGGGTCCGGAGGCTCCGGTCGGTCCGGTAATTGTTCCAGGGCATATCATTGTTGCTGCAATATTACTGCCTTCCGGGGCCACTGCGCATTGGAATCCTGTGTGGCCTGCACCCAATGCGGATCCAGCTGCTGAGCGGCGCGGGGCGAATGCACCTCAGGTTTCGGGACGAGAAGAAGGCCCAGGTGAAGACAATGACCTGAATCCGAGCCCTGCTGCTGATGATCGCCAGGCCACGGTCCCCAGTGGCGACAATGGTGAGAATCAGGATCCGGCGGACGATGATGACAACCCCCATGGTGTAGACGCCGGTGGCGGAATGGGTTACAATCTCGGCCCTGCTGCCGTGGATCGTCTGAATAAGGGCCCAGCTGCCAACGATGGCCAGGACCAAAGAGAGGCTGCCGAGAGTGGTCAGAATCTGTGCCTGGGAGACGAGGATCGGGAGAATGCACCCCAGGCTAGTGGTGTTGGACAGGTCCAACCAGCACGTCCTGCCAACGCGGTTTCATCTTACAACTTGCAAACAGGTTAGCTTATTTCTAAAGATTCATGTATATTGTTGTTTGCACTTACTGACTGCGAAAACCTAGACTCGAGTGCACTGCTTGGGCGGCCTCATGCGGTGCGTATTGCTTGGGTGCGGCCGCCAAGATGTGGTCAGGGTATGCATGGGAACGAAAGGAGGGAAGTGCAAGCCAGTCCAAACTACCTCTCTCTTTTCTGGCATCCTCCCCACATCTATGGAATTAAACTTGGTGAGTTAGATTCCAATGATATCCAAGGATTGTGCGTGATGATTATGAGATGGGTGCCGCAGCGATGGTTTCCCTACATCCTTGGCTCAAATGCAGTAGGCCGCAGGAAGCTCGGTGGGTTTCCGATGGAACCGCTATCTTCAGTGGGCGTCGTCTTCATCAACGATGATGAAACGGTGCATGCCTGGCTGCTATCAAATCCAGTTCATGAGGACCCTCTAGATCTATTGGTATATTGTTATCGTGTCACAGGCGGCACGAGATCCCAAACACCAGCATTGAGGGAAGAAACTTCCATTCCCAAAAACGCGGCATCCAACTGGGGCAGGGACGGAGGGGCACCCATTGGTCAGATGCATTTCAGGAACCCCCAAAAGGATGCCGGAGCAGAAGAACATCGCGGTAAGGACCCGGTAAAGGTGCCCAATCACGACATTTCAATGATAGTCCGGCAGTTAGGCTTTAGTCCTGACGGCGAGAGATCTGAATATGAGCAGAGCCGTGAAAGCCTCCAAAATGCGGACCCAGACTCCGAATCAAACTCGCAAGATCTTGCTCAATTCTTCAATAACCGTCTGCCATTGCAACTCAAAAGATGGAGTTTCATGAATAGAGAACGATCGCCGGCTTTTCTGCCTCCTCCGCCAGCTGACAAAAACAAATAGGAACAGGGCACAATGGTTGACGTCAAGAACCTGGAGCTACTGAAGACCAAAAGGCTCTGCTTGTGGTAATAGGGTGCAATAGTGGCAACTCCAGGCGCACACTGGCCCATGGCATCGGGTGGGTTAGGATTTGAACTCATCGTAACGTCGTGGTCCGCATCTACGAGTACTCCAGTAGAGGTCGTCTTAGCTCATGTTGCGGCTTAAAAGGTTAATTTAGTGTCTTCACGATGAGAAGGGTCAATTTAGCTAGTCTAGCATCATTTCGATTTAGAGGAATTTGCATGAATTTACATAAAGTGTATGTTAAGAGAAAAAGCTGTGTGACGTAGGTAGACGTCTTAGTAAGGCCTGCGGATACACTCATGTGTACGCTTTGACTAACAGGAGGGACGACGACGGAGAGATACGGTGGGGTTATAAGAACCCTCTCTTCCACCCCAGGCTTCTTCCCTCCTTTCCTCTCGCCTCAACACCACACTCAAGCTTCCTTATTCACCTGTCAACACACCATCCTCTGCGTTCCTACCTAACCTCCCCCATCCAGAACGTATCTCCCACACATCAAGGTGGTTTTTTTTCGCTTTTGGATGCTTGCGCCCGGTGTCAATTGTCCAGCTTTTTTTCTTCTTTGCTCCGCGCACACAAACCTCTCCGGTGTCCCCTCCCCTGGCATTCAAAAATGCCAACCAAAACTGCACAAACTGGCATTGAGCGCGGGAAGCATGTATCTTCTATCAAACTAGTTATATCCGACCAATATTGATCTCTCTATGTTTGTCCGAGTCAGATGTCCTGTGAGTCAACCAGAATATACTGAGGAATCAGCCCAATGGAGAAACGCACTCCCCCGGGCTGCAGCCATCGCCAGTGCGTGTAGTGTAGGACCCCACAAAAAACCGGAATTCAAACCGGACATTAAAGATTCAAAGTCAGTGAAAGAACTCCGATCCACGTACTGGGAGACTAGAAACTCACATGTCTTAACGAGGGGACGCTATGGGGACATTTCTTACGCAAAAGGTTGGTGTGGCTTCACCCACCCCCACCGCCTGACCAAGTTGTACAAGGCCTGACGGGAGCATATAAAAGGCTACATCAGGACTAGGGGTTGGGACCCAATAAGCCTGAGCGAGGCCCAGCTGGACTCAGTAACTTCTTTCGCCCGCTCACTTCCCCCCGTGGCCAGCTGCATCAAAGAAATTAAAGCCAGGTACCGCCCCGACGGCCTTGCGGAACTTGTTCGTCAGATGAAGATCTTGGCCAAGGACATGGCCAAGAACCTTAAGATGATGATCGAGCGTCACAACATGGGGGATGATGGTGGTACCCACGTCATTGGACATATGAGTAAGTATTATGCGCTATGTGTCATAAACGGTCACAGTACTAACAAATATTCTTAGTTGCCAAACCCGACTGGTCCTCTCCTGACGGCGATCAGGGAGTGGCATGGGGGGTCCTAGAATCCCCGGGCATAATGGAAGTGCTCCAGATGATCAAGGCGCAACATGTGGAGAAGGAGGTTGGGTACCCCAGGTACCTGATCGGTGTGACAGGTGAGGGTGCCCGGTCTGTGCGTCTGGAACCCCGAAACCGGCTCTCTCTCTCTGATCTCATCTTCTTACATGGAGATGAGGACGTCACTGTTTGGCTCCTTGCGAACAAGCAGGACGGCAAAGACCCCCTCGACCTCATGGTCCTGCAGTCACGTCAGGGGGACGGAGAGGAGGAGGGCGACTAGGTGCCTGAGCCAGCTGGTAGCCGATATCCCTTTTTTGACAGAAATGTTGCAGATTGCTCTCCGCTAGCTTATGGTACCTGGGGGGCCATGCAAGAGGAGGAGGATAGTAGTGAAGATGAGAGGCCGGAGGACGAGGATGAGGACGAGGATAGGATGCCACCGGGCATAAGAGACACCGTCGCTGTCTTTGACCGGACTGTGGTATGATTTAAAAGTTGACGTACTTGCAGATATAAAGATTATGGCTAATTACAAACACAGGACGGAGAAAGCGGTGCCCGTCAATCTCCAACAGCAGCACCGTCCGGGAGTCAGTTTTCCCCCTCCTCAGGTGCGCGGTCGGTTGGCCCTTCTGTAGCTAAAATTCCGCCACTGGACAAGGATGCCCCTCTCCCACGCGAACCTGCATACCGGCACAGTCGCCCTACCCCAACGCCGAACTAATCCCTCCCTCGCCAGAACCCATATCCCGGGACCATCACATCTCCCCAGTACGAGAACCAACACCTCCGCCACTAGAACCGGTGTCACGGGGCCGTCGTCCCCCCGCGGCCACAAGGACAAACCCCTCCCCTCCCATAACCCGTGTCCCGGCACCGTGACGTCTCCCCAGTACGAGAACCAAGCCCAGCCCCTCCGGAACCTGTATCCCGGGACCATCGCGCCCACCGGCCGTGAGAACCAACCCCTACCCTCCAGGAACCTATGTCCCGCCAGCATCGCCTCTGCCAGCACCAAGAACCAGCCCCGGCCCCTCTGGAACCTGTGTCCCATCATCGGCGCCTCTCCCGGTGCTGAGAACGAGCCCTGGCCCCCCGCGAACCAACCCAGGCGGAGAAGATGAAGGCAGTCGAGGACATGCTAAAAGAGAACACATGGATGTCAGAGTTCATGTAGGGTCCAAGATCAGCTCCCCACTCCGGGAGTCCCCGCCCTAGCCAGGTCAGATCTGCGCAGCCCAGTAGGCCTAGGCATGACGGCACAATTGACACCTCATCCACCAAGCCACCTGAGAGTGAGGTTCACAATTTACGTCAACCTGGGTCGACACCCGCGGCGCCCGACACTTATGTTCCGACTCCCCTAGGCCCCCCAGCTCCTGAAACGCTCCGCCTGTCTCCTCTTCCCGGCCAGGCCCATCGAAGCACGGCTGCCCCACCCCCCCCCATGACCCCTGATGCGCCAAGGACCAGTTCGTGTCCTGGCTCCTGAGGTGCCCCAAATTCTTGGAGGAAAAGCGGAGAGAGTAGCACCAGTGCAGGGAAAGTACATCGTCTGGAAAACGCCATCCTGCCTGGCCCTGAACGGCAGCATTGGGCCTTCTCAAGCCCGACGTGCCCTCCGCCTCGCTCCTCCGCACGTCGCACTGCCCCCGAATAATCATTATCTCGTGCCAGTTTTTTTTCTTTCCTTTGCTATTTTTACGTTATGTTTCAACTTCTTCTTGTTTTGTTCCTGTTTTCGCTCTGTGGCTTGAGTTCGTTTTCCGTCTGTGTGGTTTTCCCTCTTTGGGGTTTCTCATGCACGCTTTACCATCCTGTTACCATGTTTTTTTTTCTTTAGGTTTTTCTATCTTGCTTGGGCGCTGTACACTGGATTTCTTCCTTCGCCGCCACTTGGCCGTCTTATATTCTTAGACTTTCCTACCCTGGTTGTCCGTCGTCCTCTGGTTTTCTGTCACTTGGCGTTTGGAACCCTGGTTGCTTGAACATCTTTTACTCTACCACCTTTTTGTTGCTTGATTGGGCATGCTGGACGGACTTGTATTTTTAGAAATTTCTTCTCCTAAGGTGCGCCGCCTGGGTTTGCAATCCCCTTGCTTCCATATCCGGTATTCTCCAAGTTAGCCCCTGCAACAGTACTCGAGTACACCCCGAACCGCGCCCCAAGTCAGTGACCCCTGCATTCCCAATCCCCTTTATGCGTAGTCTATATCGAGTGCGAAGTTATACCGCTAAACACTACCCGTAATAGCTAGATTTTGGACGCCACTCTCCTCTGCCTTGTCCTTAATTTCCACTTTTGTTTATGCCTGAGATCATGCCCTATGACACCCGAAGGCTAAAGGGAATGATGGTGGGCATAGCACAGATCATTCAGAGGTGGCCTTTTTCGCAGGCGAACTAGGGAGCTCAATCACGAGTGATACTACATGATCCTCTGACGTGCCAAAAAGACTGCACTCAACTGCGGCCAGGATCGCGACGCACACATAGCTGTTGATCCATCCGACATTTTATTCTTGCTCCTCCTAGCCGCCGGTAAAAGCACGTTCTGAACCCCCACCTCTTGGTACACAAGGAAGACAAGCAGTGGTTGCTGTAAACTCTTGTGTGGTTTCCAAGGTTACAATTCTCACTATCTACTAGTAAGAAGTACGTTGGGCTTTGTATCAGCTCACTTCTTTTGAGTTTTTGCCCTTGGAGGTGTTGAATCTGGGGTATTTCACAATTGGCTATAGCAGTGAAAAGCGGGCATTGAGCAGGTGTCCTCCTCCGCAAGCTGGCAAAAACGAAATGAAAGAGGGCGTATTAGTTAAGGTTGAGAACGTAGATTCGCCAAAGGCGAAAAGGGTCCGCTTGTGGTGACAGGATACAATAATTGCAACTGCAGGTGCGCACTAACGCATGGCGTCGCGTAGGTTAGGATTTGACCTCATCGTGATGTGGCGGCCCGCATCTATGAGTACTCAAGTAGAGAACGTCTTAGTTCATGTTGCGTCTTAAAAGGTTAATTTAGTGTCATCCCGATAAGGGTCGATTTGGCAGGTCTACCATTAGTTGATTTAGAGAAATTTGCATGAATTTACATAAAGTGTATGTGAAGAGAAAAAACTGTCTGACATAGGTGGACGTTTTAGTAAGGCCTGGGGATACTCTGGACTTATGCAGTAACCCTAAATAGGAAAGACCAATTACGGGGGTGATGACGACGGGAAGAGACGGTAGGGTTATAAGAACCCCCTCTTCCACCCGAGTCGTCTTTCCTCGTTTCCTCTTGGGTCCACACCAGGCTCAAACTTCCTTATTCGCCCGTCTACACACCACCCTCTGCTGTCCTACCTAACCTGCCCCATCTGGAACGTATCCCGCACACATCAAGGTTGCGTTTCTTGTTTTCGGCCGCTCCTGCTGGGTGTGAATTGTCCCGGTGTTTTTCTTCTTTGCTCCGGGCATACAAACCTCTCTGGTGTCCACTCCCCTGGCATTTGAAAATGCCACCCAAAGCTGTGCAAACTGCCATTGGGTGCAGGAAGTATGTATCTCCCATCAAGCTAGGGATATCCGACCAATATTGATCTCTCTATATTTGTCAGAGGTCCAGTGAGTCAACCAGAATATGCTGAGGGATCAGCCAAATAGAGAAAAGCACTCCCCTGGGCTGCGGACGTCGCTGGTACGAGTTGCGCGGGACCCCACAAAAAACGCGAATTCGAACCAGATGTTAAAGATTCAAAGTAACCTAAAGACCTCCGATCCACATAATGGGAGATTAGAAACTCAGATGCCTTAGCCAGAAGCACTCTGGGCCCTGCTGGTCGCTCCGTCGTTCGCCCCATTGCGCGACTGCCGGTTAATCAATATGCGGGGACTCAAGGGGCAGTATCGGGCCTTCTCAAGCCTGAAGCGCCCTGGGCCCCGCGGCGACACCGGGATGGCCGTGAATATCTCCTGTGTCCAGTCCGTTCTGTGTCCACTGCCTCGCGTCCCCCAGCGTCAATGGTCCAGGTTTTTTTCTCTTTGCTCCACACATGCTAAGCTGTTCCGTGTGCCCTCTCCCGGCATCCGAAAATGCTAGTCAGAACTGCGCAAACCGCTACTAGGCGGGAAAAGTAAGTATCTTCTATCAAACTAGTTATATCTGATGAATAGTGACCCCCCGATGTTAGTCAGACGTCCGGCTAGTCAACTAGAACATGCTGGGGAATCAGTTAAGTGCCCTGGGCCCCGCTGTTCACCCCTCTGTTCGCTCCTCTGTTCGCCTGGTTGTGCACCTCGTCGTTGGCCCCCTCGTATTGCCGCCTGGCCCCAAGTGGCAGCATGGGGCCTTCTCAAGCCCGAAGTGCCCTGGGCTGCGCTTTTCGCCCCTCTATTCCCCTGTCGTTGGCCCCGTCGTTCGTCTTGTTGTTGGCCGCGTTACATTGCCACCTGGCTCCAAGGGGCAGCAGCGGGCCTTCTCAAGCACGAACCACCCTGGGCTCCGCTGTTCCCCCCTCTGTTCGCCCGTTGTTGGCCCCGTTGTGTTGCCGCCTGGCCCTAAGGGCCAGCATCGGGCCTTCTAAAGCCCGACGCGCCCCAGGTCTCGCTGCGAAACCATGATGGCCACGGCCCTCCAATCCTGGCAATCAACCAGGACGAGGACGAGGATACGATGCCACCGGGCAAAAGTGATGCGGTGGCTGTCTTGGACCGGACTGTGGTATGATTTAAAAGTTGATGTACTTGCAGATGTGAACATTATGGCTAATTACAAATACAGGATGAAGAAAGCAGTGGCTGTCAACCTCCGATGGCAGCACCCTCTAGGGGCCAGTTTTCCCGCTCATCAAGTACGCAGTCGGTCGGCCCTTCTGTAGCAAAAATTCCGCCATTGGACAAGGATACCGCTCCCCCCTGCAAACCTGTATCCAAGCACCGTCGCTGCACCGCAACGCCAGAACCAACCTCTCCCCCCCCAGAACCTGTATCCCGGCACCATCACGTCTCCACGGGACGAGAACCAACACCTGCGCTACTAGAACCTGTGTCCCGGGGCTGGCGCCCCCCCGGGCCGCGAGAACAACCTCCTCCCCCCCCAGCTCCTTAAACCCTCCCCCTGTCTCCTCTTCCCCCCAGAGCCAATCGAAGCACGGCTAGCGAACCCCCACCGTGACCCCCGATGCGCCTAGGACTGCCTCCTGTCCTGGCTCGCGAGCTGCCCCAAATTCTTGGAGGAAAAGCCAAGAGAGTGGGACCAGCGCAGGGAAAGCACCCCGTCTGGAAAACGCCGCCCCGCCAGGGCCCAAGCGCAGCATCGGGCCTTCTCAAGCCAGCCCGAAGCTCCCTGGGCCCCGGTGTTCGTCCCACCGTCCGCCCCGCCGTGGTGCCCCCGGATAATCAATATGCCTCGCTCCAAGGGGCAGCATTAGGCCTTCGCAAGCCCGAGGCGCCCCAGGTCTCGTTGCTCGGTACTACGCATGGCCGCCGGATGATCAGTATTTCGACCGCTGGTTTATTTCTTTTTTCCCCAAGTTTTTACTCGTAGATCCCCTTTGTCTTTGTTCTTTCCTTTACCGGGGTTCTCGTCTCCTTCCCTGCCTGGGCGCCTTGACCGTCTCTGGTTTGCAGAGGTTTCTCTCGCTGTGGGTTTTTTTTCTCTTATTTCTGACCTGTTTGGGCATCTGGTTTTCCTGTTCTCTTTTCTTGGATTTTCCCATACGCGATTTAGTGTCTCGTCGCTTAGTTTCTCTCTTATTTTCTTCTATCTCACTGGAGCGCTAGCTGCTGGATTCCTTCCTTGGCCGCTACTGGGGTGTCTTGCTTTTATTAGGCTTACATCCCTCGCTTGTCCATCGCCTCCTCGGTGTCTCTCTGTCACCTGGCATGTGGAATCACCCTTACTTCAGCCTCTCGTGGTATACCACATTTTTTTGCACGATCAGGTGTTATGGGCGGACTTGTATTCTTTGAATTTTCTTCTCCCAAGGTGGGCCGCCTTGGTTTTCAATCCCCTTGCGTCAATGTGGGATTCTTCAAGTTAGCCACTGTCCTAGCATACCCTGAACCATGTCTGCACTCAGCAACCCCCGCATACTAACTCGATACCTGGCTAGGCGTCCTGTGTGCCTCTCGCAAATCTTTTCACGATTGTTGACTACCAATCCTGTATGTCCGACGTTCAGCTGCGTCAACTCCAGGTCGTCCAGGCAAGTCATTCGCTTCTGCTATTCCCATTTAGGCGTAGACTATATCTAGTGTGAAGTTATATTTATAAACCCTACTTATTATCGCTAGATTTTAGATGCCACTCTCCTCTGCCGTGTCCTTCATTGCCTCTTTTATTTACGCTAGACCTCACATCCTATGATAGTTGGAGATATTGGCCTTTGATCGTGGACATTACATTAAACATTAGGAAATCACCTTTTTCTTATTCGAACCCCGGAGATCAATACCGAGTGATACTTGATGAATCTAGATGTACCCCTAGCTCTGGCGTATAAGACCTGCCACATCCGAACCAATATAAGAAACCTATTATACACAATTTCCACATTCTATCGCAGATATACTATTTACACATCTCTAACCACTGCTTCCTCTCGCCCCTATCGGTGTAACTTTTCCATCATGCCAATGGAGCAACGATCCCACTTCGACAGTCAACCAACGCCCCATGTTGCTAATATGTATGGACATAAAAGCGAAGCCGGACCTGGCCCCGTGGAACCTGGGGGAACGGGATCCAAATCTCAACAAAACAATTCACCCAGTTCCTAGAGTGTGCGTGCGAATGACCAGGCGTCACGTCTGCCTTCTTCTCCCCAGCAAACAACAAGCCAACTAATAAGACCACCCAAGCGCGCCCATAAAAGCATAATACCGGCAGCTGTACGTCCCGACCCCGAAACTGACGCCGAAGACAAAGTGTATGTGGAAGCTGTACATATATCGGAGGATAGCAGCGATGAGTACCAAATCTCCCCGGGCTCCTAAGAATCAGAATCAGAAACCGACACTGATGCGGAAGACATTGATCTCAGTGATCGGGGAGCAACAACAGGCTGTCACAGGTGACAGACAGCGAACAGACAGGATAGAAACCGAGGGCAAACACTTTGGATTTCAATTACCGCCGGATCACAGCGATCCGGCCCTTCTCTGCCGGTGCCCCCTGTCGCTGCCCGCATCAATCACGGTAGAGCGTCCACTCCTGGTGTTCCGTCGTGAGGCTCGGCAAGGAATTCGTCTCCACCGGGTTGCTCGAGTATGCTTTTCTTAGATATCAGAAGCTCTAGCCCCGCACATCATCTAGATATAGCCCGATGCGACGTTAACTGGCACGGAAGTAGCAGCCGGCCGAATAAGGTTACAGGACCTGAAAGTTCTATATTACAGCTGGCCACGGATCTGATTCTTCAATAGACTCTTTTTGATGACCCACAACCTAACGTAGTTGTTCAGACAGCCACAGTGTACAGGGTTTGGGAAGATGCGTGGAATATGAGTGAGGGTTGCGGACGTATTGAACCGTCTGAGGATAGCATAACAATAGTAAGTGATCCCAGCCAGACGTCTAGACACATGGCAAATTATAATAACCTTGATAGATATGCCAAAAGCACTGAGGTGTTCGGTCACAATTCATTTATCATGTGAGGCATCACATGGTAAAGTTATATGAACTGCCACTGCCACAAGGTGTAGCAGCCATCGCATATAGAGTTGATTATCTTCTGGAAGACGACCCGTTCATGTGCAACCCGAAAGGGTATGAGGTTTGTTACCATGATGACTAGCAATGGCTATTGGGTAATACGACTAACTATGTATGAATTTGGACAGCGTCTGATCCTGCGATTCCTTGTGCCCCAGATTCCCGAGGCCATATATGGCAAGTACTTTGCCGGAAAGAAAATGCAAGGCAGGATAGATCCTGAGTTCCCACCTAGGATGAACGGAACTATGATCTGTCTGACTTGCGCTATACTATACCACACTCTCCGGGCGTGGTAAACGGGTAAGTACAAAGAGCCGAAGGACTGCAAGCCTGATATTGTTATAGGTAAGAATCTAAGAATATTGTAGTGGGCTGTAGTGAAGGAGTCTGGCTAACCGATGCCTGACTTAAGATGTAACCGGAACTGGAGTTCAGTCTGTTCGGTTCAAGGATTTCTTTTGTGTTTTGTTTTACTTGTGGTTTCGAGTATCCTTTGATACTCACTTTGTTTTACTTGTGGTTTCGAGTATCCTTTGATGCTCAGTTTGCTTTATTTCAGGTTTCGAGTATCCTTTGATACTCAGTTTGTTTTACTTGTGGTTTCGAGTATCCTTTGATACTCAGTTTGTTTTATGGTTTGTTCAAGAATGATTTGGAAATCCGTCCATGCTGGACATGGACGAAGTTTGTATTTAATGACCACTGATTCCCTCAGAGGAACGGCAGACTTTGACAGACAGAGTATTTCCAATATACTTGGTTGAACGGTTACCTCTTCAAGTCCCTACTCTTTATCTCTTTCTCTCGGAGCCTCTCTTAGCGCAGTACCGCCATAGGTTGTAGATCAACTTATGTGCTACTCCTATTGTACCCGGAAGCCTGATTAGCACCCCGTTGTGACCACGTTGCATTTTTTTAAGCTCTGCAAGTGGTAAGAAACTTGTATGCAAGATCACCGATCGACAGACACAACCCAGCAAAGCTGGCATGAAGGCGGAGCAGCCCAGCAGTGGCCCGCCTACCCCACCTACCCAATAGACCCTCTCACGACTTGCAGTGGGAAACAGGTCTCCAGAGAAGGGCTAACAAAGCCCAAGAGACCAGGCCAATCAAAAGGCCCGAAAGACAGATTCGGAATTGATGATTCAGGAAGACAGCTAGCAAGAGATCAGGCAGCTCAGGATTTCACAGGATCCAAGGAGGAGTTCAGCCAACAAAGCCTATCCACACCCGGAGGCTTTCTAGTTACCCCCGGAAAGCGAAAACAACCCAGAACTAGCAGAAGTTCATCAAGACCACCTACAGAAGGCACAGGTGCGGCACCTGGCCCAGAAGGCAACGGAAGTAGCAGCACTAGCGACGGAGAAGCCAGTATGGCAAGCTCAGCAAGACAGCCACCTGGAGGTCCCCCGGGACCACCTGACCCTCCCGCTGGAGCACATGGACATGGTGGCATACCAGCTAATCCCCCAAAGATCAAACTCCCTCTACCTGCGAATTTGTCAGCAAAAGGTGTGGACCTGAAGCCCAAGGCTTTCCAGCCATGGGAAACAGCAGTACACCAGTACCTAACATTGCATGGCATCAACATTGAGGAATACAACACGGGAATGTATATTGGAACCTTCTGTGAAGACAGAGCCCTCGATGCCTACCAACAGTGCATGGACGCATACGGCGAAGGAGCTAGAGCAACAAGGGTACGGGAGGCCCTGAAGCAACGATGCCAGTCATCCCGCAATAGCGAAGATATATTCAAAGCTTTCAACAGCATCAGCCAGATCCATGGCGGAAAAACATAACGGATAACCAAGATAGCGACAGACCTCTTGCTGTATGCAAAACGCATGCCCAGCGGTGCAGTATCGGCCTACATAGAGAAGCGCCCATTCTATGATGCTATGCATCCCCTACTTTGAAGAGCAGTGGAACCAATGGAAGAAGATGATGATGATATCCATAATATCATAAAGAAAGCAGAACGCAAGGATGGAATACTACACGAAACTAATGTCTATTGGACGAAAACCTCGCCACCACCTGCAAGGAAACGGCAAGACAACGGACCAGGACCATCAAGGGTGAAGACGTCCAAGTTTCAGAGAAATGGGAAGCAATCCACCGAGGAGAAACGGAGAGAAAAAGGAGAGTGTTTCGAATCTGGAAAAACAGGACATATGGCCTGAGATTGTCCAACAAAGACGGGAAAAGGAAAAGCGATCAAAAAGGAACCAGCAGCAAACTACACAGAACCAGATGAATACGAGGATATGCAAATCAACACCATAGAAGCACAGTGTTTCCTGGTACGGCCGAAACCCGGCAAGAAGCTCCACCGAGCCCCTGAAGAAACCATCCAAATTAATGGACACCCTGCTCGAGTCCTATTTGATACGGGAGCTATTGGTACAGACATGATCAGCAACATCTTTGCCGCTACTCACGGACTCAAGACCAAAGCCCTCCAACAACCAATCCCAGTTGCTATAGCGGTAAAAGGATCCCGCTACACTAGCCATAAAACTGCAAATGTCTCAATCCAGCTAGGCTCTGTCCAGTTCCGAGAACACAAAATGCTACTTGGAAATGTAGCTAAATTCGATGCTCTTATTAGGATGCCATTCCTCACCCGGCACAATACAGTCATCAGATCTGGCGAGTCTATCATAGAGTTTCCAGACAAGAAAGTCGGGTATCCTCCACCCCTACCATTGGTGAATAGCGAGCCGCTGTATGCGAATCAACGGTCCATGAACTAGTGGAAGAGTTTGCAGATGTTTTTCCTGACAAGATTCCGGAAAGGTTACCTCCCATGGGTACAGAAACCAACCACATCACCTTTAAAGACCTGAACTACCTTAAAAACCAACCTACTGACTCGATTCCTGATGCCTACAAAGACCAACTTCGGGACTGGATCAATGAGACGATAAGAAGAGGAGTAATCTACAGAAACCAGGCACCTGGTGCAGCGCCTATGTTTGTCCAACCAAAGACAGATGGGAAGCGAATCAGACCGTTGGTAGACCTCAAGCTGCGAAACAGCAACAGGGTAATAGACAGTTCCTCGATTCTGAATCAAACCGAGATCCAGGAAGCAGTAGGCCGTGCAAAATACAGCAGCAAGATAGACCTGAGTGACGCTTATCTCCAAACCATGGTGGATATAGAAAGCGAATCAAAAAACTGGTTCAAGACACCATTCGGAACCTTCATCAGCAGTCATGCTGCAAGGAGATGCAAATGCACCCGCCACCTTTATGTGCATTATGGAAAACCTGTTTAGTGAATACCTACACCACTTTGTGTGGGTCTACATTGATGACATCCTAATTTACTCGAACACCGAAGAAGAGCATGCCCAGCACATAAGGATGGTATGCGAGAAATTGCGACAGGAAAACTTCTATGCCAGCAGGAAAAAGACAACGCTGTTTGCGGACAGGGTCGTAATCCTAGGACATGTAATGGATGATCAAGGAATTCACGCTGCCCCTGGGAAAATAGAATCTATTTCAAACTAGACTACACTACGAATGCCGAAGGAACTACAGCGATTCCTCAGGTTAGTAAATTACATCGCACGGTTCCTCCCACACCATGCTACAATAATGGTGCCTCTCACGGATTTAACAGGAAAGGCCGAGTTTGCTTGGACACCCACACATGACCAGGCACTCAGCAATGTAAAGAGACTAATCAGGGAAGCGGAAGTGGTCCGACCACTAGACTACTCCAAAAAGGAACCTATTTGGTTGATCACTGATGCATCAGATGTCGGAGTTGGCCCCTGGGTGGGCCAGGGATTGTCATATGAAGCAGCGCGACTGGCAGCGCTCCATAGCAGGAAATTCACCAACTCCCAAATGCACTATGGAACAAGTGACAAAGAAGCTCGCGCGGTTATTGATGCCCTCAATGCTTGCAACCATCTCGTGATGGGAAACCAGTTCACAACAGTAACCGACCACCAAGCCCTTACGAACCTCAAGACAAAGAAGATACCAGGACGCAGGAGGACACGGTGGATCAGCGAAATCACCAAATACTATGCTTAGATCATCTACATACTGGGGCGGACTAACTATTTAGCTGACGCCCTGTTCCGTATTTATGAGAACAAAGAACTCAAGAACCCCCTCTATGTCCAAGACCACACCAGATCTGGCGACGCCCTATCCGACTACCACATTCGAGCAAGAACTCAACACCGGGGAGTCAACAAAACCTATCTACCCTACTCCTACTCCTCCTCCGGACTCCTACACAGAGTGATAGGCTGAAGGACGAGACAGCCCTGGTGACACAGTAGCCGGAAACGACTGGGGCGACACCTCCACCCTCAGGCAGACCCCGCCGCCGGACCGAAAGCATGCAGCGATCCATTATTCTCAATGCTACTGCGATCATTGTCCTCAGCACCAAACCGAGATTAAGTTTATCAACAACCACCCCAAACTCCGAAGCCATACCAGCAAGCAATCGGTATCTACCAACTACGGCGCAGCTTGGGATGAAGAGCCAACGAAGGATATCCTAAACCTTCCAGATGAGGTATCGCCACCCGCGACTACCTTGCTTGAACCAGAAGCACAGGCACCTATTGACATCCAACACTTAGAAGCAACCGCCAACCTCTATCCTCCACTGACAAAATACCAATCAAGCCCACCCCCGGTGGCCAGGCCGCTCTATAGTAATGCACTTGGCTGCTACAACACCGAAAAATCCAGATCTCTGTCATGCCTCGTACCCATGACGATTTTCACCGTGATCTATACCCATCCTTCGATGAAGAAAACTTAAGGCAGGATGAGGATGAGGGACCTAACCTTGGAGAGCTCATAGAGGAAGAGAGGGACGTGCGGTCAGCTATGGATGACCTAAAGGTAACCTTTCGAGCCCAGATGATCAAGGCCTACTGCTACGACCCCCTCTACCACAAAGTTCTTGACAGCGGAAGGACCGGAGACCTTAAATGCTAGGAAATCTCGGATCGAATGATATATGCCCCTACCCTATAGGGCAACAAAGACCCTTATATCCCCGACGGACACCTAGGGAACGGAAAGCCACTTTGGGAATACCTGATCAGCGAAATCCATGATGAAGGCCATGCTAGCGCTGACCGGAACCTCTGCTATGCTTCAGAATACCTATACTGGCCCGAAATGCAGGATGATTTCAAGCACTATGCAAAGACCTATGAAGAATGCCAAAGGAATAAGGAACGAACTACCCTGCCAGAAGGATATGCCTGGACATTGAAGCTACCTGCTGATGTGTTTGAATCATATGCCATATATTTCGCAGGACCCTTTTACAAATCCGGTAGATATGACACTATCCTGGGAGCGCTGGACTGTTTCTCTGGATTTACCTGGCTTATACCCCCTCTTGCATCTTCAACAGCCCAAGATACATGGGACCTACTGCGATGAAATGTCTTTACCCCTAATGGCCACCCTCTTTCTATCCTTACCGATGAAGACCCTAAGTTCAGATCTAAGTTCTGGAGACAAACGTTAACCTCGATGGGAATAGAACACATCCTAGCCGCGCTGGGCCACCACCAAACAAATGGCTAAGTGGAACGAAAGATCAGAGAAGTCAAGACAGGTCTCCGGAACATAATTAACAAGCCACAAAACAACTGGAAACCAGCCCTTCCGGAAGCAGCAGCATACATCAATGCAATGTACTGGAGTGCTATTGACACAGCCCCTGACAAAGCTATATATGGACGAAACTACGGCCTCCTGCCCCGCACTGTATTCAAGGACTCTGCAGTACCAGCCTCTCACAAGTGCCTCAGCCAACACGAAGCCGTCTGAAATGATGCCTATCAGGCACTAAGAACCGCCTGATTCCGAAATACAACCAAAGTACAAAAGAAGCCGCGACTCCATTATGCCATCCCCCCCAGTGCAATGGTCTTGGTACATGGAAATCTGTTCCGTCCTGAGACCGGCAGAAGCAAGAAACTCCAACCCCGCTGGCGAGGACCATTCAAAGTACTGGAATTTGACTGCAATACCGAGAATTACACCATCAAACTAGAAGGACAAATGTACCCGCGCGGCAAGGCAGTAGTTCATTCAACCACAGATAAGACATGGCACCCAAATGACGATAGCAGATTCCCGGGACACAGCCATTCCTGACCAGCACCAGCAAAAATAAAAGCTTGCGTCCTGTGCGTCCTGTGCGTCTGACGCACCGGACGCACAGACGTAAACCGTTAATCAGAACGCAAGACGGCAGCTACCGAATCTCAGGATGTAACTGTCCTTGGCGCCAGAACTCAGGACGCAGCCACAACGCAAGCGAGCCTTGGTGCCACAACTCAGGATGCAGCCAGAACGCAAGAGAGCCTTAGTAGCAGAACTCAGGATACAGCCAGAACGCAAGCAAGCACTACTGTAATACCAGAATTAGACCTTGTGACCCAGGTCACATATGTAGATTCAGAAACCTCTCACATAAATAGTATATCTCATCATATTCAAGTCGGTTCTATAATATATGATACAGAAAGAAAGCGCCTCCCCCCCTCCTCCCTAACCCTTTAGTATGAAGCCGGCCCAAACCACTTACCTGACAGGAGATAACTGCACCAATATTGCAGCTAGGAAGACTTCTGCAGCACCATTGCAAAGCTGGCGTTGAGTAGAATCCGGCTGCCGAGTCTCAGAACCTGCACATAAAGGACGCCTGGGCAATCTGACATCAAAGTCAGCATTCTGCCAGGGTAAAGACCACTTTCATAACAGGCGGTAACTCTACCAATATGGATGCCGGGGAGACGTCCAGGGTACCGTTGGAAAGCTGGCGTCGCGTGGACCCAGGCCACCGAGTCCCAGATGCTAGGGGCAAAGCACGCCCGGGCAATCTGGCGTCAGAGTTAGCACTCTGCCAAAACTGCACCAGGGTAAAGACCATCTTCA